>CM038221.1:167862493-168129243 GCA_021442155.1 Cymbidium sinense | reverse complement strand
TAAGGTTTAGGTTTAGTTTTAGGATTTGATTTAGAATTGGTTAAAGGTTTAGTTGTTTAGGTTTAAAAGGTTGTATTTAGGAGTTTAGAGTTATACATGGTTCTGGTTTAGGGTTTAGGATTTTATTTTAAAAAATTATCAAATTTAGGTTTAGGTTTATTTAGTTTATTTTTTATTTAGCTTATTTTTTTTTTATTTATTTTTTATTTAGTTTAACTTATTTATTATTTTAGTTTATTTTTTAGGTTTAGGTTTAGGTTTATGTTTATTCTTTAGTTTAGTTTTTTTTTATTTTATTTTTTTAGGTTTAGGTTTATTTTTTTATTTTTTATTTTAAATTTTATTTTATTTTTTTAGGTTTAGGTTTTAGGTTTCATTTTAGGTTAATTTTTAGGTTTTAGTTTAGGTTTAGGTTAATATTTAGTTTTCTTATTTTATTTGTTTAGGTTTGGTTTAGGTTTTAGTTTATTTATTTTAGTTTAGGTTTATGTTTATTTTATTTTGTTTATTTTAGGTTTAGGTTTTCTTTTTAGTTTAGGGTTTATGTTTTATTTTTTATTTATTTCTAGGTTTTATTTTTAGGTTTATTTTTTAGGGTTAGGGTTTTATTTAGTTTTTTATTTTATTTAGGGTTTTGTGCCACCATCCTTAAAGATCTTTGATGGCAGTGGGAACCCACGATAACACATTGCACACTTTAGAGTTATGTTGCAACATTGGTGGCGATGCACTCCCTCTTATAGTTAGTGATCATTGGGGTGTTGCATTTGATTGGCGCGACCTTATGGTTGAGTGAAGACTTTTCAGTTAGCACCATCTTCATCAAGAGGTTTGTTGGAGCTCGTTAAAAATTGTTGGTGACCATATTATAGAAGCGAAACTCAACGAGTCCTTATTGATTCTCGGGTGGCACAACCATGAAAAGCAACCACTGACTATCGAACAACATGCCATTGAGATTTTTCTCAAGAATATCCATGGCGATCACCTTCATGCTTAAGGGCTTTACCATCAAAACATTCATAATCAACAAGCTATGGATGTAAGCAGTTGCCCTTTCTCGAAAGATCATCCCAGCCCAAACAAAAGTGTTTGAGAAGAAGTCGGGGATAGTTGTGGGTGGATAGAGGAAGCGACTAGAGTTCACTATGAGAGACTATGAGCTCAGCAACCTCCTTTTCCACCTCCTCTTCCACCACCTCGGCCATCATGCAGCCAGTGACAACACAATCATTTCCACCACCTAGCGACCACCCAAGCGGTGGTTTCATATCCATCGCCCGGTAGCTACTTTCCACCTACTCTTGCTGATATATTGAATAAGCCTTATTCATTCAAGTGGGAGGTAGTTAGAAAAATCTTTAAGAATCCCCTAAAGAAACTTGACTTTTAGTTACTAGAGCCTAAGAGGTAGGAGGAAGTGGGCAAAAGCAATGATCCTAGTTGTTTCCCTTACCATCATATGTTAGGCCATGTCTTAGAGGATTGCATCACTTTAAGGACTTGCTTGAGCCGTTGAGAGCCATAGTTATCCCTAAGGAATACTTATTAGAACAACCTTCGGGTTATTAGAGTAATCCTTGGGGATACTTGATCCTCTTAAGACCAAGAAGGTTAGGATATCTCTCTCTTGAACCTCTAAGAAGATCATTTCTAAGATCAAAAGCTTTCCTTGCGGTGAAGTAGCTCAAACCTCTAACACCAAGGAAGGTTTGCTAGTTGCACAGGACTTCGGGAGGGTGATAGCTGACTCACCATACTTGCAGATAGTCAGTGTAGCCCGTCAGGTCCAATACTCCCTCCACTGCAGCTACCACCTCTTCTGCTAGATCCTCTTCTACCATTAGGAGCATTGTATCTATGAAAAAGGGCACTAAATCCCTTACTCCACTTACTTTACTTGATTTCTGTCATGTACCTCTACCCAAAAAGAAATTAATGAAGAAAGTTAATTCTAGTTTTATATTGTCCACTATTGATGCTCTTGATTTTATTGCTATTAAAAGCTCTCTGAGTCTAAGTAAAAAGAATAAATTTAGTAGTTCTGATCCTTTTTTTTTTATTCAGAGTCAGACTATCCTTCTTTGAATCAATCAGGTTTACCTCTTGAGATTGACTTGGAGTGGACTCAGAGGATCCCATAGGAGAAGTTGTATGCAAATGGGAAGGTAAAACTTTCCACAAGCTCATTCCAGAAGTCACTAAGTCAACTGCGTGAGTGGAAAAGTTCTACCTCTAGGGTAGCACCTAGGATAAGGGTAAGCAAGTCATTGGTTCTAGTGTGCGGATAGCCCCTCCATGGGATGCTCCACCCATGGATATGAGGAGGACCAAGCGAGTTGATTACAATGTCTAGCTCACCTTAGAAAGTTTTCAGCTAAGTTATGCATATAATGCCTTATCTTATACAAAGAGATGAGAAAATCTCTAATCAAGGCCTTATTGATCTAGAGATATGCATAGCCTAACTACTAAAGAGGCATGCCACTCGAAGGGTATCTTAGGCGTTACATTCAACGATGAAGACTAACTCTTAGGGATGACTGAGCACAACTGGCTCTTTACATTATAGTGGAGGTTGGAAAATATATATCAAAGTTTTGGTTGACCGTGTATCAATCATTATGAGCCTAGAACCCTTGCCTCCTTGAGGATCGACATCTCAAACTCCAAAAGAAAGGATGATGTTGAGAGGATTCAATAAACAAGGTGAGAGGGCTTTGGTGTTTTTTTTTTTTTTGGATGTATGTGGGGGACACCATTGGATCATGGGGAGTACTTTTGAGGTGATTGTACAACATTGAGGTATGATATACTATCTTGAAAGATAGAGGCATCACCTACAATGGACCTAATCATGTAATAAGGACTCTAAGGCATGATAGGTCTTGAATGTGAGATTTTTTCCCTACTTATATGGATGAATAAAGTAGGGTTTATACTAAACTAGGTTCTTAAGTTCCAATTGGAGGCAAGCCTCCATAGTTAATTACATCTTAGGAAATGAAATTTTCTAAGAATACTCTCGATTAAAGTAGACAATTATCATCTCCAAAGATTTCAAGGTTAGACTATCAAAATATTGGTTGTATTTGGAAAATTAATTATGAAAGCTCAAGGAGAAGACTTAATTTTGGAATCCAAATGAAATAAGTAGGAAATGCTTATGATACTAGGAAGCCTACTGAGCATTCCAATCTATCCTATGGTTAGGCTTTATAATTTGAATTGAGGAGATTTATATATTTTGAGTTGAAATTTAATTAGATTACTAGGGCTTATAATCAACCAACACAAAGTTGTGGGAATGCTTAAGAGGTGAGGATTTATGCTCGTAGCCTGAAGGAAATAGATGACTGGATCTATCTAGGGAGCTTTAGCATGACCTAAATCTAGCGATATGGACATAAGGGTTTACCTCCACAAGAGAGAATAAATTGTACGACTTATAGCTGAAGTGGCTACCAGCTAACTCATCCTATGATTTTAAAATTATGTAGTTTAGTCTTTTGAATTGCAAGACACCTAAGGTACAGTGGTGAAATATTTTCAATTTCTCTAAAAGAAATGTATACTTCCATCTTCACTCTATAGAGGATAAAATAAAGATAAAAATATATTTTATTTTTTTTATGCATTTGGACACCGTAGATCCGGATATTCTTATTAAGGTGATGTATGACATTGAGGAGAAGTGTACTATCTCAAAGATAGAAGTCACTATGGACCTAATCACTGAATAAGGACTCCAGGACAATGGGTTTGCATGTGTACGAGTTTCTTCCCTACTTTACAAGGAAAAGTAAAGGTTTATTTTAAAACTGGGTTCATTAAGTTTATGGGAAAGCCCCATAGTTAATTACATCTAATGAAGGGGATTCCTTAGGAATACTCTCGATTAAGGTAAATGATCATTGTCTCTAAAGATTGCAATAGGTAGGACTATTAATTGATTAGTTTAATTTGGAAGATCAAATGGGATTGATCAAAGAGAGGGAGTTATTATTGAAGCCAAATGAAGATAAGTAGGAGATGCTCACGATGATAGGGAGCATCTCAAACTATCCTATGGTTGGGCTTTACATTTTGAAATTGATTTAATATATTTGAGTTGAATTTTTCATTTAAATTTATGCTTATGATTCCACAACACAAGATTGTGGAGGTGAGGATTTATACTTGGCCCACGAGAAGCAACCTAGAACCTAAATCTATGGAGCTTTTGGAAGGCCAAAAGTATAACCTAAATCTAAGGAAAATTGGGTATATGGTTTACCTCCCAAAGAGAGTAAACCACTTTCTTGGACTTAAAAACTATGGGTGGCCGCCAACTAACTCTTCCTAAAATTTTAAATTCATGTAGGCAAGTCATATGCTTTATGCAAGATAGCTAGGCTATTATTTATTTAGAAAGAGACTAAGTCCTTAAACTCACTCCCTAAGAGACTAGATCATGTAAAGGCATGAAAAATGACCTAGATCTAATGCAAAATACATTATATATTAATTTCATTTTTGGACGATCATTTTGACTCAGGCTTATTGGATTTATAAGCCTAATGCATGAGAAGTAAGATTATTGGAAAAAATCAATGAGAAGGGAGGAGGTGTGGTTCCACCATGGCTCTCAAAGGGCAAGCTAAGTTTCTTTGGCAAAGGTGGAAGCCCTCAATCAAGAGTGAAATAAGATGCTTTTTGCATGATATTATAAAAGAAATACTCATCCTAAGGGGTTGCTAATTCTTTTATCTTGATTTTTAACTTAGGCTTTAAGTGAGGTTATGAGTTATTTATTTTTACTTTTGAGTTGATTAATTTGGTAAAAGATTTATTTTCCCCTGAGAACCTAATTGTCATCCAAGCCATACATCAAGCAAGAAAGAAACTAGGAAAAGGATGCCATCTTAATGCACAAGCTAAACAAATCATCAATCAATTTATAAAGCTAACATAAAAGAATAAGAGGCCATTTGTCATGGGCACCACCCACAAACCTAAAATAAATTGGGTGAGCTCTACCTAGATTACAAATGAATTAATTTACAATCAAGTAAGGAAATTCATGTTATAGGGGCCTTCAAGCTTCATTTCTTCATTCTTCTTTTCTTCTTTCTTCTTTCTTCTTTCTTTTCTTCTTGGATGGTTGGAATGTGGATGCTCCAAAGGCTTCACATACATAAGATGAGATCTTATGACCTGCTCATCTAATCCCATAACAATCATTCCAAAATCCTAATTTCTAAAAATTACATGAAAAGGGAAAAATGGAAATCTAACTAACAGCTACAAAATAGAGCTTAGATAAAACAAACCATACAAATCCCAAGCATGTATATTGGACTTAAACTTAACACATGGGTGACTAAGTCCACTGTCTATTGGATTATCTTAGGGGTATAAGCACTGCACGCAAAAAGATTTATATTTTTATTTATTAGGCCCCAGCACAATCCCACAGAGAAGACAATGGTTAGACTAAGATCACCCTACCATTCAGTCTACGCACATACTCCCTAACATCCAGACTAAAACAAAATATCAAAAAACAAAAGTAAAGATCAAACCATGCACCACCCTAATCTAAAGCTAAAAGTGGTGACTTAGCCTAATGTGTGTGCTTTTAAGGTTTATGTGGTATGTTTAGCTATGGCTTTAAGTTAGATTTTTCTAAGTGTAAAGAGTGTTCAAGTTAGAGGGGGTTTCATTTAAGTTGTTTAGCTATCTTGGGTTGAATTTATTTTTTTTTGTTTTGATTAGGTTTAATTGAATCCTATAATTAATTACTAGGTTATAAAGAGAGGGAACGAGAAGAAAAAAACTACTCTTTCCATCCCTACCTTAAGTAATTTCTAAAATAGATTCATATTTTAGTTTTATTTAGTGAATATTTTATTATGTGTTTTTTAATAATCCTAAGTTTAGATCAACTCTAAAAAGCCTATTCAAAAGAAAGGCATTTTAAGATTAAGTAAAGTGAATTAATATACAAAAGCACATCACTTGATTTCTTTCCCAACATGTATAACATGCACATGGATGAATCTAAGCATATCTATACACATCAAATGGGAATGTTTAGCATACTTTATGATGAATGCTAAATAAGTTACTTAAGAAAATTTGAATGCTTATGATGCATGATTTTCATTAAGTAGAAAAGGGAGTTTCTTATCCAATTTTCACATGCACACATGAATGTATGAAAGGCATAAGTGAGTTGACACCATTGTTAGCACTAGGGGTGTAAGGTACAAGACCTACTTAGGGCTACTTAAACCTCCGGGTTTTCACTAATATACCACTTTCCTTAAATACAAGCATATGTACAAAAGAAATGAATGGAAAAAAAGAATGCAAAAGTTATACTTGATTGTTTGATTTGTTTATGCAATTTATATGTGTGAATATGAAGATCCTTCTTAGGTTATAACATGGAAGGGGATAAGAGTAGATTTGAGCAAGTGTTATGTTCTTTTAAAGAACTATACACTTTGCAAATCTTATTCAAATCCATGTTAAGAGGAAAGAAAGAAAGCAAACATAAGACACATTTTATATTCACATGCAAACTTAGATAAAATATAAGTAACACACTTTCAGTTTTGGTAATTGATTCATATATTTTGAAAATAATTTGGAATTTAATAGTGATAATAGCCATTCATATTTTTTTAGCCAAAACATGCAATTTGACATAAAGAAAATATTTTCATTTTAATTTTATTTTTGAAAAGCATGAATGCATGAAATCCATATGACATACACATTTAGCATGCTAGGAAAGAAATCAATTGATGAAAGCAATGTAAATTCACCCACACTAATTAATTCTTAAAGATAATCTTATGAAATAAGAGAGCTTAAAGCAAATCAAGTTATTTTTAAAGAAGATTTGATTTTGTTTTGAGTTTGATTTAATTTGAGAAATGTGAGGTGATTTTTGTTTCCCACATGTGTATGATATTTAAATTCAATTTTTAGATGATTAGATCCATTTTATATTTTTGATTAGGTTAAGGTATGAATTAAGTGTGTTAATTACCCCCACCACCACCTTAGCATAGTTAATCAAATAATTATGAGCCAATGAGATGACATAAAACCACAGGAATTTAAATCAATAATGCACCTAGTAAGAAAAGGGCCTAATGCATTTGGCTCATGATTAATGATTAATTAAACTAAGGGGTTTAACTTAAGTACTTTCTCACACATGTGAGTTGAATTTTGATTTCTTTAATTGTACTTAGGCTCTTAGACATCTAAGAAATTAATTAAGTTCTAGTTTTAGAATTTTATGAAATTAATTAGTGAATTACCCTTAATTAAAGATGGATTAAGGAAGAAAAGGGGTTTAGGAAATATCTTGAGGAAAGTATCTCAAAATTACTCATATTCACTTAATCTTAATTGACTCAATCAGAGGGTTAAACCACTAATTATGCCCTTAATTAATTACATTAAGGGTGATTAAGGAATGAGCTAGCAATTCCTAATTAAGAAATCCCAAGAAATCCCGGGGGAGGGAGTCATCCCACTAATCATACACAAGATGTTTGGGATTAATCGTGGAGTATTAGAGCAAAATAATATTCTTAATAAAACCCAAATTGAGAAAAGAACTATTCAAATTAATTTAAAATTAATTTTAGAATATTTATGTTCAATTATCTTTCCAATGCAATTTTTTTCATTGTTTGATTTTTCTAGGCATATGAATTTAGGAAGGTTTGGTGATTAAATAATAATTAAAAAAATAATTATATGTTTAATCCATCGGTCCACATGCCATGACATCTTTTCACATGGTGATAAGATTGGGTCTTTAACTTATCACATCATAGTGTGGTGCTATGCTCTCTCGTTAGATCCGGATGGGATGAGATTAAGTGTTCTAAAGGGTGAAACATGGGATGCTACGTGTTTTAATCTGTCCATCCAAAATATGGATGGAGGTCGATTCATCCCAATTCCAATGAGCAATGGAGGCATGTTCTAGGGATATCAGAATCTTGATTGATCTAAATTTATTCCACACCATCATAGAATGGAGATCATATCCACTAGTTTATCATGCAATGAAAATTTCTTTCAAAGCTCCACACTATGGCTAGATTAAGCTCAAAAAATGGTTTACCTCAGGCCGCCGATTCCTTGGATAAGCTTCATCTAGTGGAGATGAAACTTTGTTGAGTTTAACCTTGAACTCCTTGGGTTGATCAAACTAACACCCCTCTTGCCTTTGGAGCTTGGGAAAGAGCTTGGACAAGTTTGATTGGGGTCCCTGAGGGAGCTTGCAAAGGGAATTGGGTTGGTTTTAAGTGTGGAGTGAGATTGGATTTTGGTTTTCTTCCCTATTTTTTGAGAAATCAAGAAATGGGAAGTTCAATCTCTCTAAGAAGCTTGGGAAGAGTAGTAGCTTGCTCAGTTCCTTTCTTCAATTAGCAAGAGTGAAGATTGAGTTGAATTAGAAGTATATCTCCCAAGGGAAATCAGATATCATGAAACCTTGCCATTTTGATCCAAGTGAACTTATGCCATGGGTTTGTTAGGTATTTAGGATGTCCTTGAATTTGATTTTGGCGGAAGAAGTGGGTGAGGTGGCCATGTGCTTGAATTGAGTGGAAGGAGGATTCCATGTGCTCCATTTCAAGGCATGTGTGGTTTGGCCATTGGGCTAGGTTGGGGCACCCAAACCCATTGGGTTTTCACCACAGTGTTCACTTGATCCAGAGGGTGCTAAGTGGTTATGGAGAGGATTTGACCAAATTCCAAGTGGATATGACCTAGGGTAAAATGGTCATTTGACCTTGATTTCAGTTTGGGCATCTTTGGTATGATGAGATTTGGCCAAGTTTTATTGAATTTGGAGTTGATTTGATGTGATTTGGCTCATGTTGACCCATTTAGATCAAAATGGGTCAACTTAGGTCAAGATTGATTGGTCAAATTATAAACAAAGGTTGGGTCAAGTTCATATGACCATTTGAAATATTTTTGGCTTTGGTTTGATGCAATTTGGTTTTGGTTTGAATTTGGTTCAATTGAGTTCATTTAGGTCAAATGGGTCAAGTTGACCAATTTGACCCATTTGACCTATTTGGGTTAGGTCATGGGTTGGTTTAGGTTTAGTTGGTCATATGAAATAGATTGGTATCTTTGTTTCCAATCAATTTTACTTAAGATTGAATTTTGCTCAATGTGACCCTTTAGGTCAAGTTAGGTTGAAGGTCAATTGGGCTAGGTTAGGTCTAGTTGGCCAATTGAGGCTTTGGTCAAGTTCAACAATCATTTTGGGATGAACTTGACCCATTGATTTCAATCAATTTGGCTTAGATCAAGTTTTGATATTTTACTTTTAGGTCAAGTTGGATCAAGTTGGGTCAAGTGGCCAATTGGGCTTAGCTCAAATGTTGACTTGGTCAAGTTGACATTGATCATGAATGAACTTAGATCATTGGTTTCAATCAATTTGGCTATGGTGGATTTTGGCTATGTTGGGCTTCATTTTGGCTAAGTGTTGACTTGGTACCCTTAGGTTTGACTTGGTTTGACCCAATTTGAGTGATTGATCATCTCATGATTGTTGATCATGATGAGAGGCTTAGGTGGCTTAGTTCAATCCAATTTGGTTTGGATTAGAATTTGGCTCATAAGGGTACTTTAGGTCACTTTGGTTCAAGTGAGCCTAAGTAGGTGAAATAACTTGTTCAAAGCTTGATTTGAGTTTGGCTGAACTCACATATGGACTTATGATTGAAATATAAATCCATTTGCAAGTGGTTTGAAGTCAAATGGTTTTTGATTCATTTGATAATTTCATGTTCAAAGGGTGAACATGAGATGGATTTTAACGATTTTGAATTGAGTTTTGGTTAAGTGTTTGAGTTTGTATTTATATTTTGGATTCATGATTGAAAGATTAATTGAATCATGAAGAAAAATCAAAGTTTAACGATTTGAAATTGATTTAGCTAAGTTGATTTTGACTTGAAAGGCATAGGTTAGATTTTGAATGAATTTGTGTTTGATTTTTGGATTTGGTTTTTTGTTTGAATTTATATTTCATTTATATATGTGAATATAAATGAGAATATAAATGTTATGAGAAAATTTCAAGGATTTGAAGTGATTTGATTTATATGATTTTAAATCAGAGGATTAAGGACTTAGGAAAGATTTGGAATTTTGGATTTGAATTTTGGATTTAGTTTGATTGATTTGAATTTATATTTCATTTATATATGTGAATATAAATGAGAATATAAATGGGTTGTGAAAATTTTATGAATTTGAGATGGTTTGAACTTGATTTGGGCTAAGTTCTTAAGAGGAAATCAAAGAACTTAGGAAATATTTCAAACTTGGAATTTCAATCATGGGTTTCAAACATGGGTTTCAATCAAGGATTTCAATCATGGATTTCAATCATATGGAATTGATTTGAGTTTGAAGAAATCAATTAGGCTGGAATTGATTTAAGTTTGATGTTGATTTGATTTGGAGTTTGACTTGAAGGAAGGAAGTGAGGAATGTGGTTCAAGCTATAGGGTAAATATTTTCTTAACAGGCATGACCTATTCTAACTCTTCTAAGTCTCTAGGGCTAGGTTAGTGATCACTAGATGTGTCTTAAGACTAAGGAACTCTTGGTTTAAGATAAGAATGTCTAACAGGGAGGGGTTGAGAGCTCATTCTAAAAATGAGATCAACAAAAGATGCCAGGTTTGGTGTGGCAGGAACTGCACATATTGTGTTGGCAATGATCAACAACACAGAAGATCACAACCACTAATCTACCCCCCAAGGTGTAGAAGGAATCTAGAGTTTAGTGCAATGTGACTCCTTATGTTAAAGACATAAGAGAGAAAGGAGAAATCCACTAGGGATAGAATATGTGAACCTTCCACTAGGTAGGTTCAAGTCATCCACAAGGGGGATGAGAGGTTTGAGCTTTGATTTGAGTCTCACTGGAGAGAAATTTGATTTATTTAGTAAAGTTTAGGGGAAGAGGGTTGAATTTATTTAAATTTGTTGTTTATTTAATTTGTTTATTTTGACTCCACGGATAGAAAAGTGAACTCTCCACTAGGAGGCAAGTTCAAGTCATCCAGGAGGGGTTGTGAAATCCATAGGGATTAGAATTCTAGATCTGGGGACTAGAAGATTTGCATCTCATTGAGGAGAAACAAAAGATTTGATTTGATTGATTGTTTATTTTATTTTTTGATTTTGTTTCATTGAATTTGTTTAGATTTTGGATTTTGAGATGGATTGATTTGTGATGGGATGAGTAGTCAAAGAGGCTAGACTAACTCAGTTACCAATCCAAAGTGGTAGTCTACTAAACACATGGTAGGACTAGCCAACCAAAGGGATGCCTTTTTGATTTATGTACTAGGAAGCGATGACTTACATCCTCCAAAGTAGGGATGAGTTGCTTGGGGTAATCTATTGCAAGCAACAGGAACCCAACTAGGGAGTGAAGTGCCACTAAGAAACTTAGATCAACTCAAAGATAGCCAAGATTAATCATTTTAGATTTTATTTTTATAAGATGGATCCCATTGTGATGGTACGTAGGGGCCATGGCTAGACCTAACAGACTCACCGAGTAGTCTACTAACCACAAGATAGGACTATCCAACCAAAGGGGTGCTTTTTTGGTGGTGTGGTTAGGAAGAAAGCGTGGGGACTCACATCTTTAAAACCAAATAGGTGATCAATTTCTTTGGGCAAAATTAACGACCTAGGGGCTATTGAGTGAATCTCTGGGGTACTTAAATCAACTCAAAGATATAGTCAGATTATTTCATTTTTATATTTGTTCTAATGATTTCGTTGGTTTTGATGGATCACTTATATCACCTATCTCAATTCTTGAACCAAAGGGAAGCTTCCGATGAATTATACAAGTGCCTTTAGTTTGCAATGATCAATTTAAGGGAAGAAAGCTTAGGGACTCACATCTCTTCCTACAAAGACCAGGAGATGGTTGCTTTGGGCAACAAATTGAACTGACCTAAGGCTATCATGGAGTTTGTCATCTAGAAAGAATGCATCATAGTCTTATATCTTCCAAAGATATGCTTGTTGTGGAAAAAGATTGAACGACCAAATGGTGACTATGGTATTGACCTAGGATTATCTCAACTCGAGTAAATCGGGAAATCTATGAGTTCTCACTAAAGATAGGATGACTACTTGGGAAAAGGGGCCTTTTGGGGACTTGAATTCCTAATCTACAAGAAAATTAATTTGTTTATTTGTTTAATGTTTTGTGGATTGGTTTAGGATCAAGCGAGAAGGAGCTTATATCTAGGACTTCAGTTACTTAGGAGAATCATCGATTCTTCAACCACATGGTGGTTACTAGGAAAGGGGGCTGCAATCGAGGGTAACACGGTAGTGTCTAAATGGGGTGCAAGGACATGATCCAAATAATATAAAAAGGGAAGATGCTTTATCCAACACCTAGAAGATGACATGGCTAGTATCCGATATTATTTTTCAAGGAGAAAGCTCGGGGACTCATGTTTGCCAAGAGTGGTGTACTCGGGTGAGTTCTTTACATAGTGAACATCAACCATCCTAAGGTGCCCATTTACAACAATGGTCTAGGAAGAAAGCAGGGACTCATCATCACTAGTGGGCGATTCTTTGGGATAGTCTGGCTTGGGTGTCATCGACCTGGGCAATTCTTGAGTGAATGTGTTTGGAGGACTTATGAACTCAAATGTATTCAAGAGGAAAGGAGCCTCTGGGGACTTATCCTAAACCTCAAATATACACCTAGTTATTTCAAGAAGAAAGCAGGGGCATCTTCTTTAAACCAACATGAGGTAGTTTCTTTGGGTAGTGAAATACCATACTAAGGCACTCATTGGTTTGCAATGATTAAGTTAGGAAGAAAGCATAGGGACTCACATTCTAATAAATGACCACTAGGGTAACATAACATGTAAAGCGACCTAGAGCATGAGTGAGTTCCAGAGGGGCTCATATCAAAATCGAAGATAAAGGATATGTTTTTATTTTTGTGCATGTGTTAAAAGGAATAGGATGCCTCTTGGGTTCTCTCACACCTATCCTAAACATGCTGGGGAGTTTGATGAAATGGCACCATGGATGGAAATCGAGAATTCCCACCAAGATAGGATGTCGCTCGAGTTTTCTTATACCTAACTTAGTTGTGCTAATCGAAATAGGATGCCTCTTGGGTTCTCTCACACCTATTTTAATAGTATCGGGAGGTTGTGTTTGGGATGTGAAAGAGGGATAGGATGCCGCTGGGGGAATTTTACACGTACCCTAAGCACATTATGGTGGATTCTCAAGATAAGCAAATAAAGCTTAGAAAGTAGAGAGGATTTGATGAATGGAATTTCATTTCATTCTTTTTATTAATAATTATTTTCAAACATGATTTATTTCATGGGTGATATTTCTTTAGATAGAGCCCATTAATTGAAAGCATCAGTTGTTCCCCATCGATGGTGATATGATACTCCTTGGTAAGCCTTCTATAGCATAAACCCGCATCCATTACATCCATGATATATCAAAGGCGGTAGTATCAAAGACATTTGATCTTCATCTTCATCTTCGGACTGGACTGATGTGCTCCACATAGACCTGAATGCACCTCGATTATAATGCCATGGGCTTCGTGTTTGTCTAAATAATGTAACCACATTTAGTCAAAGGAATCGATGCAGTGCCATCAGCGAGAGCATGGAGAGCTCTCTTTCACGATGGGCATGTGACTTTTCTTGAGGTAGTTTACTAATGTTCAAATTTTCTATGAGCGGTTTTAATCCAATATCCATTTTATGATAACCACCCTTCAAGTGAAAGTATTTGGATGAGTTTGACATCAATAAGGGATAAGACTTGCCTATTTTGGACCCTTATTGGAATGGACTCTTCTTCTAGACATGTCAATTCTTTGGCAAGTTTGGCCAAAGCATCTACTACTGTGTTCTCTACTCGAGGAGTCTTGTAGATGGTGACTTCAGGAATTTGGGCCAACAACATCATAGTATATTCATGGTAATGATGAAGCTTGGATTTAAGAACCTTTTAAGACCCGATGATTTGGTTGATGACCAACTGAGAATCCCTGTAGATGTTGATGCTCTTGATACTAATTCTGATAGCTAATTCCAGACTGACAATTGAAGCCTCATACTAAGCTTCGTTGTTGGTGTAGGGGTTGGACAGATAGTATGGGAATCACATCACATCGTGGTCTAGAGTTAGAAGAACTATTCTACCCCCCGAGAGAATAGTGATGCTTCCCCTTTAAAAGAAGCTACACCATCAAAATACATCTCCCATGAGGTTGTCGGTCTCCCTAATTTCATGATTTATTCATGAGATCATCACTAAGATGAATCAACATTATTCACTAAATTTTAATCACGAAGAGGGTACAAATGTAATGTCAAAGTATCATAGACCATCATGCCAACCATCATCATATTATATTGGTCATCATGATTGGTTTTGGAGATCAAGTTCAGTTATGAGAAAGCATATAATGGCATAGCTTTTGGGAAGCAAAGATCAAAGCTAGGCAATGTTTCTCAATAGGCCGGGAGTTCACTTCAGCAGGGATCAAATGACGACTGAGGTAGTAGAGAGCGCTCTCCTTTCCTTCATCATTGGCTTGGGCCAATAAAATATCGAGCAAGTCAACTAATGAAGCAAGGCAGAGGATGAGTGGCACTAGGATAGGACTACGGTGGCTTTACCAAATATTGCTTGATGTCTTTAAAGGCATGCGGGCACTTGTCATCCCTCTTGAACTTGGCATCCTTTTTGATAAGTGCTGAAAATGGCTTGCATCTCCATGATAAGTTGGAGATAAAGCATCTCAGATATGCCAGCCATCCTTGGAATGATCTGAGTTGTATTAAACTTTTAGTAGATGGCATTTCTAAGATAGCTTTGTTCTTTTAGGATCTATATTTATTAGTGTCATACAAAGAATTTTCCACAAATGCACAATTTTCGGATTCATTTTGAGGTTATATTGTGTTAACCATTTGAAAACTACTCTTAAGTCAAAGAGATCTTCCTTTTCTCTCTTGACTCTTACTATCATCAACACATAACTCATGATGGATGAGTTCATTGAAGATCAGAGTCATGGCCCTGGTATGTACGACATTTTAAGTAGACTTGACCTTATAATAAAAGATTATGATCGAGGTTTCAAAAGCGATGTTTCTTTCATCTTCAGGAGACATTTTGATTTTGTTGTAGGCAGATGACCAATTCATGAAAGAAAATACTGCATGAGATGAGGCAATGTCCACCATTAACTCTAGTATAGGAAGAGAAAACTCATCCTTAGGACACTCCTTATTTAAGTCCCTGAAATCAATGCAAATGTAAATTTTTCAATTCTTCATCTTAACTGGTATGACACTGGCTAACCAAGTAGGGTACTTTTTCCGATGAAACCGCATCGATCATTGTGACTTAAATGACCTATTGTTGATTTTAATGCATCTAGGAGCTTGCTTGATAGGGATAACATTAGGATCTATTGCTATCTTTTGGACTATTATTTGGAGATAATCCGGCATCTCTTCATAACTCCATGTGAAGCACTATTTAAGCTCAATAGCTAACTAAGTCATTGTTTCTTCATTCATGACGATGAAACGGCTTGAACTTTCTTCTATCCTGAGGTTGATTTCTTTAAACTTCTCTATTATTGAATGAATATCCTCTTCAAATTCTAGAGGTACATCCTTGATTTGGAGATCATCTGGATCATCTGAGATTTCTAAACACACATTCTCATAAGAGTTGGTGTTGTGTGAAAAGAACCTATCAGACTCCAAATGATTGGTAACAACTAGTAATCATGTCATCATTTCTTGATCCTAGTCACTGATTGTGCTTCCTATTCCATAGCTTTTCAAAATACTCATGTGCTTGGACCATGTATGAGGAACCAAACCTTTCTGTATAAGATTATGAACACAAGGTGATTAAGAGTCAAGCGGTAATTCCATTAATTCTTTAAATGAATATTCCTCAAGTTCTACATCAACTTCAGGACTTGAGGATGATGATCCCAAAAAGAATCTCTTCGACTTCATATCTTTGGAAGACTTAGGAGCTTCTTTAATTACTAAACCTTTAGCTTTTTGAGATGAAAGTGAGGTTAGAGCTAAGGTTGCCAGTTGCTGCCTAATAGTCTCATATAAACCTGATTTGAATACTTACTTTGTTTGGAGGCCCAGTCTTCATCGTTATTTGGATCGAAAGTCACCTCCAATGGAACTTGATGAGAGGGTTGGTTGATCATTAGACTCATGTAGCTAGATTCCAAGTCTATGTGAATAGTAGGGGGTACTCCCATGGCTGGAACACATAACCCTATTAGCGATGGCCAAGGGGGTCTTCCACCTCAGCATTTTTTTGCCTCGCCTCTGCTGGTGGAGGTTTGAGTCATCCTACCCACATGTCCATATGATGGAATGCTGGGTGGAATGTGATATCTGGATCTATTTCTTCTTCAATTCCCCTTTCTTGTTCACTTGGATTTTCATTTTTCTTTTCTTTTCCTTTTGCTTTTTCTTTTTCTTCTTCTTCTTTTTCATTTACATTTCAATTTCATCCAAGTTGATGAGAAAGGGTGTTTTGGGGTAGATAATAGGTTGCATCCTCATAAATCTCAACCTCTCTATCTAAAAATGACTTTTCATCCCCATTGACATGGTATTCAATCCCATCCTTCCAATTGGAGATGAAAGCTATGAATGAAATATTCAAATCAATTATGTAAAACTTGGCTTTAGTCTTCCACTCACCTATCTCCATGGGTAACACTATGGAACCTAAAGCTCTCTTACCTTATTCATTGAATCCTCTCAACATCATCCAATCTCCTCAGAGTGTGGAGATGTCAATCCTCAAATAGGCAAGAGTCTTTAGACTCATAATGTTCACCAATGCACCCGAATCAATGAGAACTTCGGTAATCTTTACATGTGTGTAGGGGGGGATGTTTCTCCCAAAAAAATGTCTTCATCTGTGAAAGTGATCCCTTGGGATTCTTTTGCATAATATGCCTCTTCACCAATAGAGGGTAGTTGAGCTAAGCATATTTTAGGATCAAGGAGAGTTTTGATTAATGACTCCCTCATCTCTTTGGATAAGATGAGGGCATCATAGATGCTTAGCTTAGATGGAAACTTTCTTAGATGAGACAAGACATTGTAGTCCACCTTGAGCTAATCCTTCATAAGCATATCCAAGGGTGGATCATTCTATGGAGGGGATTCTCAATCCTCTATACCAATGTCTTCTTTCACTCTATCTTTAGGTGTTACCCTAGGAGGTAGAACCTTGCCACAACGGAGATTGACTTTGGTGATCTCTTATGGAAGGGTAATGGAAGGTTCTACACGCGTCACTCATAGCTTCTCTTATGGGACCCTCAGAATTGGATGATTCCAAGTCTATTTCAAGAGAAAAACTTGTAGTGTTCAGAGTGGGAAAGTCTTACTCTAAATCAAAAGGAGGGAGATCAAAATTGTTATAGCTATTATGACTTGAAGAGTTATCATTAGGAATAGAAGAAGGCAACCCATCAGTAGTGACACAGATGTAATTCAAGCTAGCTTTATTATTCAATTTCTTGGATTTTATAGGAGGTACAAAGTAGAAGTCAAGTAAAGTAAGAGGGGTAATGGATTTGATGCCCTTATCTGGTACAAGAGTTCTACTAGTAGAAGTAGAAGAGCTAGCTGAACTAGGAGAAGTCTCTGATGTGGTAGATGCAATGGTAGACTAGAGGCTGGACTCGGTTGGTGGTTGTGCTACTATACTATACCAGGCTGGCACAGGTTGCTAATGCTATTGTTGAGCTCCCTCTTTCCCTGGTTGACTTGCACCTTCTTGATGTTGGAGGTTTGAGACTTAGGCCTAGAAGAAAAGTTTCTTGATCTTCTGAATGATCTTTTCAGAGGTTTTGGATAAGGAGATATCCCAACCTTCTTTGGTTTTGGAGAGATTGCAAGTATCCCCAAGGATTACCTTGATGGAACTAGATGGTTGTTCCATAAGGTATTCCTTCAAGATAACTATAGCATTGGAGTTGAAGCTATGTTAAATCCAGCCCTTGAAAGTGAAGAAATCTTCCAATACAGGGCAAAAGTAAGGATCATGGATTTTGCCTACTTCCTCCGATCTTCTATGTTCGGGTAGCTGAAAAATAGGCTTCTTTAAGAGGTTCTTAAAGATCTTCTTGATTACCTCCCTCTTAAATGAATAAGGCTTGTTAAGCTTATCTAAAAGAGTAGGTGAACCATTACTACCTAGAGGTGAATAAGTGTGCCACTGGTGATGATATGGTTGAGGAGGTAGCAATGTAGGCCATGGAGGCTACTGTGGTGGTCGGTAAGGCTGCCTCAGTGGTGGTGGAGGAGGTGGAAGTGAAGGCTACTGAGGTCGTGGTCTCACGAACTAATCTCTAGCTAGTTACTTCCCCTTATCAACTCACATCCTTGTTCGACTTCTTAGACCTTTGTGGCTTTTCTTAGCTAATCTTGAAAACTATTTACCTCTCCTTGGAGACTAGCCACCTTGTTGAATAGCTTCTCAAAAGTTTTGATAGTGAAGCCCTTAAGCATGAAGGTGACCAGGCCATGGATATTCTTTAGAAGAATCTTAATGGCATGTTGATATTTTGTGACTCACATGTTATCATCGAGAATGTAGTCAACAAATGACTCACCGGTGTTGTTGTGCTACAATGAGATCCATACTAACCCAGCTACAAACCTTTTGATGAAGAGTTGCTCCAACTCAAAATGTCCTCACGAACTGTTGGGAAGTTTAGCATACCAATCAAAGCTATCCTTGTTAGGCTACTAACAAAGACACAAAAAAGTAAAGCATCACTCTCTGAAATGGGCGATGTGCTGCCTTAAGTTTCCACTACCATCAAAACTCTTGAAGGAAGGTGGCATGAAACCCTTGGGATATTGGATTGCATCAAATTCCTGGTAGGGTCTACCCTTTGGGCGATGATCCTCCAGAGCTTGAGCCAACACTTCTTCACTGTCAACCATGGACTTTATATCTTTTTTCTCATATGGAGGTACTTTCTACTACCTTCCTATACATGCTAGTGCTACTTGCTCAATGGGAGGTAAGGTCTTGGTTGGTCCAAGACATGCACTAACTCACTCGGTTGTGGTAGGATGAACTGGTGCTTATTTCGGCAGAGCCGCTAATATGTCCTCAAGGCTCTCACCATCCTATCTATCTTTTCATCTTTCTTTATTTGTGCTAGGAGGTGTTGGTGAGTGGGTTGCATCTTGCTCGCCTCATCACCTTCCATAGCCTTCTTGCTCTCGAGGAGGGATCCCTAGTATCTACCATAAAACCCCTAAGTCTCCCATAAATAATCTTCATTGAGATCAAAGCTATCTTCTCCTCATCGACCATCATAATTTATTTCTTTTCCATAAGATAATGTGCCACTATGTCCTCTAGAGAATGATCAATCTGAATAGGCATGAATGATTTTGGCTGACTAATGTGATCACTATCATGTACTGAGAGGCAGTGGACCTCCCTTGCTACTGGAGAATCAATCCCATGAGGACTATACTCATTAGAAGAGACACACTCCTGACTATCACTAACTCAAAAAGGGGTGACACTCCTAGGAGGTTCTATGATTATGGTTGCAACTAGGCTATCATTTGCTCCCTCTACAACAGCTGCAACCATCTCTATGTCCTGTTGAATTGGTGGTGTTGGTGTAGGGATGACCACTTTGCTTCGAGGTTGCCATTCCTTCCGTACCACAACTAGGATAGAAGGTTGAGTGGGAGAGCTGCCTCGCCACAGTAGGTGGTGTAGATGGAATGGGATCCTTTGGCCATAGCTGGATCGCTAATGGGGTACGCTTCTCCCAAGATGTGGCCTTCAAGGCCTTCGGCATAACTGGAGATGTTGTGATATGAATAGGTGGTGATGGATGGGGGGTAGAGTGGTGTGTTGGAGACACCACCGACTCTCTTGGAACAGGGACCCTTCCCTTATGATGGGTCATCCTTGTAAGCAAAATACTGTCTGTGTGATCAGCATGGGTAGCATGCTAATCAGGAAAATCAATGAGTGTGGAGACCACTGAATGCTGACCAAACCTTTGCTTCTCTCAGCTAGTGATCTGAATTGTAGTACAGGCCTCCTTGGTCCTCTCTTGCCATAGATGTTTCCCCATGCGGGGAATAACATATCTCAAGTCAAATTGAGCTCTCAAAACTTTTAAAACTCCGCCAACGGCATAGGCGAATGGAGGCAGCATCACCTTCTACTAGCATGGTGGTCTTGGTGGTGGAGGTGAAGTAGGGATCCTCCTAGCATTCTCTCTGTTAGACTGAAAGAGAGGATGAAATGGGTTCGTTGTAACCAGCGGGGAAATCAAAGTGGGCAACTCCTCCACACCTGACCATGTAGTAGCCTTCATCTCCCTGGCGATGCGTGTATGGTACAGCTTAATCATGCAGTTTTTGTTCCTCCTCTAAGTCCTGGTAGGGTGAGTGGAGTAAGAGTTAGACCCAACCTCAAAAGTTAGGGAGACAATCTCTAAGATCATAGGAGCCTTACCCTTCGATGGTGCTAATGAGTGGGTGTTAGCCCTTACTACTGAGCGAACCTATCGCAGCCCGGCACTATCAGGTCTGGCATTGACATTGACACTGCTGTAGAAACTATCATTGCCTTTCTTTTCAGTGAGGGGATATCAAAGTCTGATGGCAAATCAATTTGAATGATTGGCTTCTGCCCGGCCACTACGGTCCTGCTAATAGTTGTGAGGGGAGTTCCCTCACATGTAATCCTTGCCCCCTCAAAAACTTTATCGAAATGGATGAGATGGGTGTAATCAGTTGGGGGGAGATTGGCCTGATCTAAGGCCAAGTACATGCCTTAGGGGAGAGTGAACACATACTTCTGTGAGGCTGCCATTATAGTCAACTAAAAAATTGAAAATTTAACTGTAGCTGCAACTGAGATTGATGTCAAGAATCTACAATGTTGGAAACAAACTTTGATCAGATTTCTATTTTGTTGACTTTTATATTTGAATTTAAAATTTAAACCCACATCCAACATCTTGAAAGTGTTAAGTGGGGTTCAATTGGATTTAAAGAAGATTTAGAGATTTGATTCGAAAGATGAATTTTTGGATATGAATCTAATTTCAACAAATTTGGATATGTTGAAAATGGGTTCAAATATTTTTAGAAAGATGCTTCCATAGGTTCATGGTTGAAAATAGAATTTGATTTGAGGACCGTTTTCCTTTTTGAGTAAGTTAAAACAAAGGGTCAATTGGTTCTATTTTTGATATGATATTTTGGAATTCACTCATTAAGCAAATTTGGGTATGCTAAGTGAGGTGTTTGAAAAGAATTGTTTTTTTTTCTTTGTTGCTTTACGAATCTTTGGTGATTTTGAAAATTGGAATTCCCACTTAGCAAAATTGGGTATGCTAAATAAAGAACCCAAGTGTGTTTTATTTTTCTAGAAAATTTTTGAAAATAGGATTCTTAGCAAATTTGAGTATGCTAAGAAAATCCTAAAGTGTTTCATTTATTTTGGATATTTTGATTTTGAAAAATAGGATCCTTAGCAAATTTGGGTATGCTAAGGAAATCCTAATGTGTTTCTTCTTGAAAATTTTGATTTTTGAAAAGTAGGATCCTTAGTAAATGTAGGTATGCTATGGAAATCCTAATAAGATCCTTAGAAAATTTAAGTATGCTAAGGGAATCCAAATGAGTTTCTTTTTGGTTTTAATTTGTTTGTAAAAATTAAGATCATTAGCAAATTTAAGTATGCTAAGGGAATCCTAATGTGTTTCTTTTTAGTTTTGATTTATTTTTTGATTGAAAGTGGAGACTTCACTTTAGCAAATATGGTATGTTAAAAATGAAGTTCCAAATATGTTTTGAAAAAGTTTTGTGAAATGGAAATTTCACTTAGCAAATTTGAGTTTGCTAACTGAAATTCCAAAGGTGTCTCCAATTTTATTTTTTTTTAAGAAAAGGGAGGCTTCATTTTAGCAAATGGGATGTGTTATAATGAAATTCCAAATATATTTTGAAATTTCTTTTTTTGATTGATTTGAAAAGAGAGATTTTGATTTAAGAAATTTGGGTATTATGGTAAAATATTCCTTCCTTCATCTATCCTTTCTCAGAGAGGATAAATGAAAATAGAAATATACGCCTTTAATTGGGATACCATGTAGATACGTAGATGTTCTTATGGAGGGTGATCGGGTACAACATTGAGGAGAGGAGTACTATCTCGAAAGATAGAAGTCATAACTCTACAATGGACCTAATCACCTCGACAAGGACTCCTAAGGACAATGGGTCTGCATATGTACCAAAGATTCTTCCCCTACTTTACATGAAAAAGTATAGTAAGGTTTATTTTAAACCGGGTTCATTAAGTTCCCTACAGGGGCAAGCCCCTATAGTTAATTATGTAAAGGAATAAGATCCCTTAGGAATACTCTCAATTAAGGTAAATGATCTTTGTCTCCAAAGATTTCAAAAGGTAGGACTATCAATAGATTAGTTTATTTTGGAAAATCAAATGGGATTTATCAAGGAGAGGGAGTTTTGATCAAAGCCAAGGAAGATAAGTGAGATGCCTGATCTCAAACATCTCAACTGGTTGGTTTATATTTTTAAAATTGATTTAATTTATTTGAGTTGAATTTTTCATTATAAATTTAGGGCTTATGATTCCACAACACAATATTATGGAAATGCCTAAGAGGTGAGGATTTATGCTTATGGCCCACAAAGGGGAGAAGCAACCTTAGAACTTAAATCTAGGGAGCTTTGGCGAGGTCTAAAAGCATAACATAAATCTAAAGTGAAAATGGTCATTTGGTTTGCCTCTACAAGAGAGGACAAACCACCTACTTGAGGCACCAGGGTTTAGCATCTAACTCCTACGGTTTTAAATTCATGTAGGCAAGTCATATGCTTTATGAAAGATAGCTAGGTTATTATTTATTTAAAAAGAGACTAAGTCCTTAAACTCACTACCTAAAGAGACTAGATCATGTAAGAGAATGCTATAAATGACCTAAATCGAATGTAATTCAAATTTCATTTTTATTTTCATTTTTTGACAATCATTTTGACTCAGACAAATAGGATCCATATGCCTAATGCATGAGAAATAATATTATTGGCCAAAATCAGAGAGAAGAGAAAAGGCTTGTTTCCACCAAGGATCTCAAAGGTCAAGCCAAGTTTCCCTGGCAAAGGTGGAAGACCTTCAATTAAGAGTGAAAATAATATGCATTTTACATGATGTTATAAAAGAAGTACTCATTAAGGTGTTGCTAATTCTTTTGATTTTTAGCCTAAGCTTTAGGTGAGGTTATGAGTTCTTTATTTTTAGTTCCGAATTGTTAGATTTGGTAAAAGATTTATTTTTTAGTTTTGAATTGTTAGATTTGGATATGATTCCAATTTAAACAAATTTGGATATGTTGAAAATGGGTTCAAATATTTTTAGAAAGATGCTTCCATAGGTTCATGGTTGAAAATAGATTTTGATTTGAGGACCGTTTCCATTAACAAATCTAAGTAAGTTAAAACAAAGGGTCAATTGGTTCTATTTTTGATATGATATTTTGGAATTCACTCATTAAGCAAATTTGGGTATGCTAAGTGAGGTGTTTGAAAAGAATTGTTTTTTTTCTTTGTTTGCTATACGAATCATTGCTGATTTTGAAAATTGGAATTCCCACTTAGCAAATTTGGGTATGCTAAATGAAGAACCCAAGTGTGTTTTATTTTTCTGGAAAATTTTTGAAAATAGGATTCTTAGCAAATTTGAGTATGCTAAGAAAATCCTAAAGTGTTTCATTTATTTTGGATATTTTGATTTTGAAAAATAGGATCCTTAGCAAATTTGGGTATGCTAAGGAAATCCTAATGTGTTTCTTTTGAAAAGTAGGATCCTTAGTAAATGTAGGTATGCTATGGAAATCCTAATGTGTTTCTTTTGGTTTTGATTTCTTTTTAAAAAGTAGGATCCTTATAAAATTTAAGTATGCTAAGGGAATCCTAATGAGTTTCTTTTTGGTTTTAATTTGTTTGTGAAAAAGGATCATTAGCAAATTTAAGTATGCTAAGGGAATCTAATGTGTTTCTTTTAGTTTTATTTGTTTTTTTTTGAAAGTGGAGACTTCACTTTAGCAAATATGGTATGCTAAAAATGAAGTTCCAAATATGTTTTGAAAAAGTTTTGTGAAATGGAAATTTCACTTAGCAAATTTGAGTATGCTAAATGAAATTCCAAAGGTGTCTCCAATTTTATTTTTTTTTAAGAAAAGTGAGACTTCATTTTAGCAAATGGGATGTGCTATAATGAAATTCCAAATATATTTTAAATTTTTTTTATTTTTGATTGATTTGAAAAGAGAGATTTCAATTTAACAAATTTGGGTATTTTGGCAAAATATTCCTTCCTTCATTTATCCTTTCTCGGAGAGGATAAATGAAAATAGAAATATACGCCTTTAGTTGGGATACCACATAGATACGTAGATGTTCTTATTGAGGGTGATCGGGTACAACATTGAGGAGAGGAGTACTATCTCGAAAGATAGAAGTCATAACTCTACAATGGACCTAATCACTTCGACAAGGACTCCAAAGGACAGTGGGTCTCCATATGTACCAAAGATTCTTCCCCTACTTTACATGAAAAAGTATAGTAAGGTTTATTTTAAACCAGGTTCATTAAGTTCCCTACAGGGGCAAGCCCCTATAGTTAATTACGTCCTAAGGAATAAGATCCCTTAGGAATTAAGGTAAATGATCTTTGTCTCCAAAGATTTCAAAAGGTAGGACTATCAATAG
Organism: Cymbidium sinense; assembly: GCA_021442155.1. Classification (NCBI taxonomy): domain Eukaryota; kingdom Viridiplantae; phylum Streptophyta; class Magnoliopsida; order Asparagales; family Orchidaceae; genus Cymbidium; species Cymbidium sinense. The sequence continues at coordinate 168,104,306 of CM038221.1, read as the reverse complement.
ATTAGTTTATTTTGAAAATCAAATGGGATTGATCAAGGAGAGGGAGTTTTGATCAAAGCCAAAGGAAGATAAGTATGAGATGCCCATGATGCTAGGAAACCTAGCAAACATCTCAAACTTTCATATGGTTAGGCTTTATAATTTTGAAATTAATTTAATTTGTTTGAGTTGAATTTTTCATTATAAATTTAGGGCTTATGATTCCACAATATTATGGAAATGCCTAAGAGGTGAGGATTTATGCTTATGGCCCATAGAGAAGCAACCTTAGAACTTAAATCTAGGGAGCTTTGGCAAGGGCCAAAAGCATAACATAAATCTAAGATGGTCATTTGGTTTGCCTCAAAGACAAACCACCACCTTGAACTACAATACCTAGGTGGCCAACTAACTCCTACAATTTTAAATTCATGTAGGCAAGTCATATGCTTTATGCAAGATAGCTAGGTTATTATTTATTTAAAAAGAGACTAAGTCCTTAAACTCATTACCGAAAGAGACTAGATCATGTAAGAGAATTCTATAAATGACTTAAATCGAATGCAATTCAGATTTCAATTTTATTTTTATTTTTTTATAATCATTTTGACTCAGGCAAATAGGATTCATATGCCTAATGCATGAGAAATAAGATTATTGGCCAAAATCAGAGAGAAGGGAGGAGGTGTGTTTCCACCAAGGATCTCAAAGGTCAAGCCAAGTTTCTCTGGCAAAGGTGGAAGACCTTCAATTAAGAGTGAAAATAATATGCATTTTTGCATGATGTTATAAAAGAAGTACTCATCCAGCTAAGGTGTTGCTAATTCTTTTATCTTGATTTTTAGCCTAAGCTTTAGGTGAGGTTATGAGTTCTTTATTTTCAGCCAAGCTCTAACCTTATACAACCCAGACTACAAATGAATTATATACAATTAAGCATAGAACTTATTGTTATTGGGGTCTTCAAACTTCACTCTTTCATTCTTCTTTTCTTCTTTCTTCTTCTTTTCTTCTTTCTTCTTTGATTCCTCCTTTTGGATGGTTGGAAGGTGGATGCTACAAAGGCTTCACATGGTTAATCAGATGAGATCTTATGGCCAATGCTCATCCTAAACCCTATAAAAATCATTCCAAAATCCTAATTACAAAAATTATATGAAAAGGAAAACTAAATCAAGCTAACACCTACAAAACAAAGGTTAGCTAAACAAACCACCAAATCCAAGCATGTATATTAGACTTATCACCCCACACATGGGTGACTAAATCCACTTGGCCTATTAGAGCATGCTTAAGGGTATAAGCACCTGCACAGCAAAAGCATTTATATTTTTATTTATTACAGCTCTCTTAAGTACAATCCCCTATAGAAGATAATGGTTAGACTAAGATCACCCTATCATTCATTCTATGCAGATTCACCCTAACATCCAGACTAAAACATATATCTCAAAACAAAAGCAAGCATCAAATCATACACTACCCTAACCTAAAGCTAAAAGTGATGTCTTAGCCAAATGTGTGATCTTTAGAGGTTTGTGTGGTGTGCTTAGGTATGGATTTAAGTTTAGAATTTCCTAAGTGTGAAGCATATTTAACTTAGAGGAGGATTTCATTTAAGTTATTTATTTATTTTGGATTGATTTTATTTTATGTTTTGATTGAGTTTAAGTGAATCCTACAATCAATTACTAAGTTATAAAGAGAGGGAAAGAGAAGAGAACTTCTCTTTCCTTCCCTAACCTAAGAAATTTCTAAAGTGGATTCATATTTTAGTTTTGTTTAGTTAATGTTTTAGTTAAGTGTTTTAATCCATCCTAAGTTTAGATGAACTCTAAACAAACCTATTCAAAAAGAAAGGCATTTGAAGATTAAGTAAAATGAACTAAATTCACAAAACATACATTACTTCACTTCTTTCCCAACATGTATAACATGCATATGAATGAGTCCTAAACATATATATTCATGCAAATGGGAATGTTTAGCACATTGTATAATGCATGCTAAGTAATTTACTTAATAAAATTTGAAATTTTATGATGCATGATTTTTCATTAAGTAGCAAAGGGGTTTCTTATCCAACTTTCACATGCACGATATGAAAGGCATAAGTGAGTACACACCATTGTTAACTGAGGTCTAAGGTACAACACCTACTTATACTTAAAGCCTCACAACCTTAGGTTGTCCAGACTAATATACCACTTTCCTTGAATACAAGCATGTGTACAAAAGAAATGAATGGAAAAGAAAGAATGCAAAAGTTGGTGTTGGTTGATTTATTTTGTTTATGCAACTTATATGTGCAAGCATAGTTATCCTTCTTAAGTGATGGTATAGAAATGAATAGGATGTGGAATTAGGCAAGTGTTAGGTTCTTTTCAAATGAACCATACACCTTGCAAAATCCTATTCAAAATTACACTAAAAGAGAAGAGAAGGAAAACCTACACTAAGCACATTTTTATATTTTACTCACATGCAAACTCATAAGTAAGATATAAGTAACACACTTTAGTTTTGATAATTGATTCATATATTTTGAAAATAATTTTATTTAATAGTGATAATAGCCACTCAAATTCTTACTTTAGCTAACACATGCAATTTGACATAAAGGAAACATTTTCATTTTAAATTTGATTTTTGAAAAGCATGGATGCATGAATCCATTTGTGATGCATAGTTAGCATGTTGGAGAAGAACTAGAGCAATGAAAGCATGTAAATACATTCACTTCAATTAAATCCTAAAGAAAATCTTATGAAATAAGAAAGCTTAAAGTAAATCAATGTTTATTTAATATGATTTTTGTTTAATTTTGAATTTGATTTAATTTTGAAAATATGAATTAAGTTTGATGTTCCTAACCCATTCCCACATATGTTTAACATTTTTGTTCGATTATTATATGATTAGATTCATTTATATTTTTGAATAGGTTAAGGTATGAATTAAACATGTTAATTATCCCTTACCTACACCACCTTAGCATAGTTAATCAAATAATTATGAGCCAATGAGATGACATAAAACTTCACAAGGAATTTAAATTTGTAATGCACCTAGGAAGAAAATGTAATTTGGCTCATGATTAATGATTAATTAATCTAAATGGGTTTAACTTAAGTAATTAAAAATAACCCTCACACATATGAGTTGAGTTTGATTTCTAATTGAACTTAGGCTCTTGAACACCTGGGCACTCTACCCAAAGTAGATTAATTAAGTTTTAGAAAGTTTTATAATTTTAAGAAAGGCCTTAATTAAGAGATAATTGAGAAACAAAATGGGTTTTATGGAATAGCTTAGGGAAAATGCCCCAAAATTATTCCCTAAGCCTCCCATTCATTGAATGGACATAATCAACTTCAAAGATTAAACTAATAAAAACCTTAATTATCTTTAATTACATTAAGGGAGATTAGGAAATGAATTAGAAATTTCCCAATTAAACCAATTCAAAAAATTAGGGAAAGCAAAAGTCATCCCCCAAAATACACTCAAGAAGTTTAAGATTAATCAGTGGATTAATTTTGGAGTAATTAGCAAATTAAGATTTCCAATAAAATCAAAAATCAAAGAAAGACAATACTCAAAATCCATTAAAACTAATTTTAGAATATGCTAGATTGAATTATCTTTCAGTAGCAATTTACCTCATATTTGTCTAATTTTTCTTTAGAGTGATATTAATTTTAGAAGTTTAGAGGATTAATTAGAACTATTTAAACCTTAATTAATTCCCTAATCCCACGGTGCACCATGCATGCAGCTGACTCAGCCACGCTTTACACTCATCATCCTATGAGTGGCCATTTAAACATCACATTGTAGCACATGGTGGTGCGCGCTTTTGCCAAGATCGAGGATTGATTTAATCCAGCTTTAGAGGGATAAAATAAGATATAAAATGTGATTTAATCTTGGCCATCCATCCAAAATGCATGGATGGATGGTCAGAGATCATCCCTATTCTTCCCTGAGGAATAATGGAGACTGACCACTTTTAAAGGGAAGATGAACTTGATCGAGCTTCAATTGGATTGAAAGCTCAACCCACCATCTAATCTAAATGGGAAAGCACATCTAACGTCAAAATTCCATGGGATCAAAATTTATTTCACTAAAGCTCCACCACATTGAGTTTAATGGTAAAAATGTCACACCTCGTTGGAGGTGATCCGTCTTGATTACCTTGGAGGAGCTTAGTTGAGATGAAGCTTTGGTGAAAGTTTAGCTCTTTGAGTGGATAGCTCTATGGACCAAGTCCTCCTCCTAGTTAGCTTGATTTTGCTTGAAGTGGATCTTCCCATGCCTTTGGAGCTTGGGAAGAGGTTGGGCAACTTGGTTCCTTGAGGGGAGTGTGCAAGGGAATTGGTTTGGTGTGTGGAGAAAGTTGGCAAAGCCTTGGAGCCCCCATATTTTTGCATAAGGGAAAGTGAGAAATGGCAAATTCTAACACTCTCTAAGAAGCTTAGGAAGGCTCTCAAATGGCTCCTCTAACTTCCTATGCTTCAATCGAATTAGGCTCTATTAGAATTGAAGTGAAATAGGGGGAGTATATCTCCCCCTTAGGCAATCGGATGGCCGAAGCTTCACTTGCCATTTTAATCCAATTGACCATAGGCAATGGGTTGTTTTATCTGTTATAGGCTTGCACATGATGGTTTGGGCTTGGGATGGTAACTCCCCATGTGCTCAAATTTTGTGGGAGCATGATTCCCAGTGGCCAATTTGAGCCATGTGCTCAATTTTGGCCTTGGGTCAAGTTGGGCTAACATATTGGTTGGGTGCACCACCCTCCATAAGGTTTACTTGACCTATTAGGAGTATCAAGTAGGTGTGAAGAGGATTTGACCAAATTCCCATAGATTTGACCAAAATTTGTTCTATGGTATAGAATGGTAACTTGGCTAATTTTTGAATTTGAATATGTTGGGTATGTTGAGAAAATAGGTTTGGCCAAGTTTCATTGGATTTGGAGTTCATTTGGTATGGTTTGGCTCATATTGACCCATTTAGGTAAAAATGGGTCAACTTGGATCAAGTTGACTAATTTGTCAAATTGGGTCAAACCAAGGGTTTTAAGTTCATATGACCATTTGAAATATTTTGGTGGCTTTGGTTTAATTCAATTTGGTTTGGTTTGTTGGTTTATGACTTCATTTAGGTCAAATGGGTCAAGTTGACCAATTTGACCCATTTGACCTATTTGAGCTAGGTCATGGGTAGGTTTAGGTTTGGTTAGTATATAAAGTGGATTGGTATCTTTGTTTCCAATCAATTTTGTTAAGTTTGATTTGGCTCAACATGACCCTTTAGGTCAAGTTGGGTTTAAGGTCAATTGGGCTAGGTAGTAGTTGGCTAATTGAGACTTTGGTCAAGTTCAACAAGTCATTTGGAATGAACTTGACGCATTGGTTTCAATCAATTTGGCTTAGATCAAGTTTTGACATATTTTGACTTTTTAGGTCAAATTAGGTTAACTTGGGTCAAGTGGCCAATTGGGCTAAGTTAGGCTCAAATGTTGACTTGCTCAAGTTCAAACATAGTTCATGAATGAACTTAGATTAATGGGTTTAGTCAATTTGGCTTATGGTGGATTTTGGCTACATTAGGTTTCATTTTGGCTAAGTGTTGACTTGGTCAACCCTTAGGTTTGACTTGGTTTAACCTAATTTGATTGATTGATCATCTCATGATGATTGTTGATCATGATGAGAGGCATAGGTGAGTTTGATTCAATCCAATTTGGATTAAAATTTGGCTCATAAGGGGTACTTTAGGTCCTAAGTTGGTCAAATGGCTTGGTCAAAAGGTATTTGAGTTTGATTGAACTTGTATATGGACTTATGATTGAAATATAAATCCATTTGCAAGTGGTTTGAAGTCAAATGAGTTTTTATTCATTTGACAATTTCATATTCAAAGGAAGAACATGAATGGAATTTGGCTTGATTTTGAATTGAATTTTTTAGTTTTGAAGTTTGTATTTATATTTGGATTCATGATTGAAGGATTGATTGAATCATGAAGAAAAATCAAGTTTGGCTTGATTTGAAGTTGATTTGGCTAAGTCCAAGATTTTGATTTGAAAGGCTTAGGTTGGATTTTGAATGGATTTGAGTTTGATTTTTTAATTGGTTTTGATTGTTTGAATTTATATTTCATTTATATATGTGAATATAAATGAGAATATAAATGGATTAAGAGAAACTTTCATGAATTTGGAATGATTTGATCATGATCTAGGCTAAGTCTTTTAAGAGGATATTTAAAGGACTTAGAAAATTTTGGAGTTTTGGATTTGATTTTTGAGTTTAGTTTGATTGATTTGAATTTATATTTCATTTATATATGTGAATATAAATGAGAATATAAATGAGTTATGAGAAAATTTTATGAGTTTGAATTGATTTGATCATGATTTAGGCTAAGTCCTTAAGAGAAGATTAAGGAGTTAAAGATTTGGTGAATTTCATTCATGCGTTTCAATCATGGATTTCAATCATGTGGCATTGATTTGAGTTTGAGAAAATCAAATAAGATTGATTTGGAGTTTGACTTGAAGGAAGGAAGGTGAGGAGTGGTTCCAACTAAGGGTAGATAAATTTTCCTAACAAAAACATGACCTATTCCTATGGCTAAAACTTCTAAGTATATGAGAATTTAAGTCTAGTGTCCACCTAATCATTAGATATGTAATAAGACTAAGGAACTCTTAAAGTCTAAAAAGTCCTCATTAAGATGGAGGGTTGAGAGCTCATTCTAAAAGTGAGGTCAACAAAGGGGCTCCAAATAGGTGTGGTGTGTGACAAGGAATATCACATATTGGTGTTGGCCAAATGATCAACAACACCGAAAGTTCACAAGCACTAATAGAAATAATCTATCCCTAACCAAAGGCATAGAAAGAATCCAAAACTTAGAGCAATGTAACTCTACTTATATCCAAGATATAAGAGAGGGAGCAATCCACTAAGGGATAGAGTGTGGACCTTCCACTAGGGAAACAGGTTCAAGTCATCCACAAAAGGGATGAGAGGTTTGATTTGATTTAAGTCTCACTAAGAAATTTCCACTATGAAAGAGGGTTGAATTTTTTTCCATTTTTAAGTTTGGGATTTTAAGATGGACCTTGTTGGTTTGCGATGGATTGCTAGGTAAGCCATGGAGGCTAGACCTAACTTCAGTTTACCAATCCAAAGGGTAGTCTACTAAACACATAAGGGATGCTGGATGTAGGTTATTGGGAAGAAATCATAGTAGATTTACATCCTAAAAGTTGATTGTTGGGGTAATCTATTGACAAGATAATAGATTGAACCCAACAGGCTTACTATTGAGTGAATGCCGGGGACTTAGATCAACTCGAAGATAGTCAAAATTAATTTTATTTTTAGATTTATTTTAATGGATTCCATTGGTTTGAGATGGATCACTGCGAGAAGAGCTTATGTCGACTAGACCTATCTCGTTTATTGAACCAAAGGGGTAGCTTCCGTCGATGGGAGAACTATTCATTAAAAAGTGCCTTTTGGTTTTATAATGATCAATTTAAAGGAAGAAAGTTCGGGGACTCACGTCTTCTACTATAAAAGACCATTGGGGTGATCGTTTGCTTTGGGCAACAAATTAAACCTGACCTAGGGCTTCTCTTCAATTTGCAACAATCATGCTAGGAAGAATGCATCATAGTCTTACATCTTCCAAAGCGGAATGACTGTCAGAGTAATTTGATTTAGAAAAAATGGATTGTACCTAACCTAAGGGTGACAACAGAGTGGGGACTCACATGTGCTATAGAGGATGGGGCCGCTAAGGGCTTAATATAAAACCTTGGAGAAGATGACATGGCTAGTCATATATAAAATAGGTATTGGGGAACTCAAGAAAGCTGAGGACTCACATGTGCTGAGTGGTGTATCCGAGTGGGTCATTGACAGGAACATCAATCCTAAGTTACCTATTGGTTTACGATTAGAGAAAGCTTGGGACTCACATCCTCTATAATGGTGATTGCTAGGATAGTCTCTCTTTGACTTGATAGGTGCCATCCGACTAGAATCTTGAGTGAATACCAGCAGACAGACTTATATCGACTCAAACATAGTAAAGAAAAAAGGAGCCTCTAGGGGACTTATCCTAAACCTCAAATATAGTCAACCTAGTTAGATCATGATGATTAGTTCAAGAAAAAGTATGGGACTCACATGTTTTTTTAAATAGTGAGATAGCTTCTTGGGAGTAAACCACTATAGGTGCTCATTGGTGGCCAAGTTAGAGAAAGCTTGGGGACTCACATCTTCCAAACAAATGACCACTGGGGTGACATACTCAATTTATGTGACTGAATATAATGTGAGTGCACAGGGGCTTGCTCACATCAAAATAGCTCGAGACAAAAGATTTATGTTTGTTGTAGTGCATGTGTTAAAAGGAATAGGATGCTTCTGGGGGACTCTTACACCTACCTTAAACACGTTAGAGATTTTGATGAAATGGTGCCACGAATGGTAAATGGGAATTCTCACTAAGAGAGGATGTCACTAGGGTTCTCTCACTCATAACTTAGTTGTGCTATTCGAAATAAGATACCTATTGAGTTCTCTCACACCTATTCTAATAACTTCAGAAGATTGTGTTTATTTTGTCTTTGTGTTGTGAAAGAGGGATAGGATGCCACTGGGGGACTCTTACACCTAACCCTAAACATGTCACATTGGATTCGTAAGACAAGTAAACAATGCATTGAAAGAAGAGATAATTTTGATGAAATGGAATCAAATTTTTGTTGATTGATAGATTTGTTTTCAAAATGATTTTTATGGGTAATATTTCTTAAAACATTGTGTGTTCCCCTATAATCAATAAATATAAGATCCTTCTTGGTAGGCCTTCTCTATGACATAGGGGCTTCCCAAGTGGATTCAAACTTACTCCCATCTTTGATGGTCTCCTTAGGACTAACACAAGTTCTCTACTGAAACCTAGGGTAGACCGACTTGTTGTAAGCTTGAATCATTTTGGCCTTGTATAACTTGAGGTTCCTGAGGCGACTCTCCTCAAACCTTTGAGCTCTTCTTCTAACTTTGCATTTTACTTTGTAGAGATCTTTGCTATCCTTAGTGATGGAGAGTTGAACTTCTAAAGGTAGAACAACTTGGACCCATAAACTAAGAAAAATAGGGTGGGAGTTGGGTTGGGTATGGTGCGGTAGGCCGAGGCTTCAACCAACTACTCATTCCACTCTTGTTATCATCAATCTTTTAGTATTTGGATGAGAGTTTTTTGAATGCTTACTAAGCCATTTGCTCGGGTAGTAGATGGTGGAGTATCTCCAATATGTTTGTCTTTTGGCGAAGCTATTGATCTTGGTGCTTTTGAATGCAGTACCATTATCGAATATAATTCATCGAGGCACCCAAACCTATATAATATGGTTCACGAAAAGCTGAGCACATCTTGACCTCTCAGTGGGATGGCTTTTGCCCACTTGGAAAAGTAATAGGTGGGTAAGATGAACCATGCCCCTTGGAAGAAGGAGGATCGATTGGACCCATGTATGGTACAACACTTTCGAATGGCCAATGTAGGGTGTAGAATGTTGGGTGGTTGGTGGAGGACCACATTGTACGACAGATGGCATCTCTAGCTACATCCATGCGTCGTAATCATCGAAGGCGATTATCAATGTTGATGACCAAGCGAGAATCCCCAAAGATGTTGATGCTCTTGACGATAGTGATGGCTAACTCACCGACCATCAAAGCCTCATACTCAGCATCATTATTGGTTCAGAGGTTGGAAAGATAGTATGAGAATTTCATCACATCGTGGTATGGAGTTAGGAGAACTATTCCTACCCCTGCCTTTCCTAGGAGAATAGATCATGGTGCTTCCCCTTTGTGAAAAGAAGCTGCACCATCAAAATATATCTCCCATCGATGGTTGTCAGCCTCTCTTAAGTTCATGATTTGTTCATTAGGGAGATTGTCAATAAGCGAAGAATCATTAGGAAGTGGGTGTGCTACTAAAAAATTTGTTAGTTCTTGTCCTTTTTTTATCGGAGGAATGCAGATATCAATATGAGAATCATGGACCATCATGCCAAATGCTGGATAGCATTGGCGTGTGAGATACTAGTGGATTTATTCTGAAGATCAAGTTCACCTTATGAGAAAGCATATAAATCCGTAGCTTTTGGGAAGCAAAGATTAAAGCTAGGCAATGTTTCTCGATAGGTGTATAGTTCACTTTAGCAGGAATAAGATGATGACTGAGGTAGTAGAGAGTGTTCTCCTTCCCTTCATTATTATCTTGGGCAACAGCGAGAGTCATCCAATGCGATGTAGAGAATGAGTGGCCTGCTTAGGATAGGGGCTGGTAGAACTAGCAGCTTTACCAAATATTGCTTGATGTTTTCAAAGGCATGTTGGAACTTGTCATCTCACTTGAACTTGGCATTTTTTTTGACAAGTGCTGAAAATGTCTTGCATCCATCGATAGGTTGGAGATAAAGCATCTTAGATATGCCAGCCATGCTTGGAAGGATCTGAGTTGAGTTAAACTCTTAGGAGGTGGCATTTCTAAGATAGCTTTGATCTTCTCTGGATCTATTTCTTATTCCGATGTGGACAACAAACCCAAGAATTTTCTTGAAGCTACTCAGAATGCACTTAGGATTCATTTTGAGGTTATATTATTCTACTCTCAAGTCAAAGAGGTGGTCTTCCTTTTCTCTGCTCTTGACTACTAGATCATCAACATAACACTCAACCTGATGATGGATGAGTTTGTTGAAGATCTGAGTCATGGCCCATTGGTATGTAGCACCAGCATTTTTAAGGCCGAAAGGCATGACCCTATAACAGAAGATTCCAATCGGGGTTTGAAAAGTAGTGTTTCTTTCATCTTCAAGAGACATCTTGATTTGGTTATAGCCAAATGACCCATCCATGAAAGAGAACACTATGAGATGAGGGCAATGTCCACCATTAATTGGTATAGGAAGAGGAAACTCATCCTTAGGACATGCCTTGTTAAAGTCCTTGAAATGACATATGAATTTGGCCATTCTTCTTCTTAGCGGGATGACACTAGCTAACCGGTATGATATTTCTCTTTCCTGATGAAAACAACATCGATCAATTTTTTAACTTCAGAAATGACCTTTTGTTTGATTTCTAATCACATGCATCTAGGAGCTTGCGTAATAGGGGTAGCATCGAAATCTATTGCTAGCTTGTCTATCGAGGAGATAATCGGGCATCTCTTCATAACTCCATGCAAAAAAATCTTTAAACTCATAATAGCTAACTAAGTCATTGGTTTCTTCTTCATTCGTGAATGGTGATGTACATCGCATGGAGTTTCTTCTATCAGGTTGATTTCTTTAAGCTTATTTATATTGAATGAATCTCCTCTTCAAATTTTGGCGGTGCCTCTTTGATTTGGAGATCATCTGGATCATCTGAGGTTTCTAAACACACATTCTCATAAGAGTTGGGGGTGTGTGAAAAGAACCTACTCAAATGATTATAACTAGTAATAATCTTCATCATCAATTTGGACCCATTGTCGAATCTCTTCTGCTCTTGATTGTGCTTCTTTCCTATATTGTTCCATAATTTTTCAAAGTACTCGATGATGCGGACCATGTATGAGGAACTAAAACTTTTTTGTATAAGATTATGAACACAAGGAGTAAAGTCAAATGGTAATTCTATCAATTCTTTAAATGTATCCTTCTTCAAGTTCTACATCAACTTGGGCTTGAGGATGATGATCCCAAAAAGAATCCCTTGACTTCATATCCTTTGGAAGACTTAGGGACTTCCTTAACTACTAAACCTTCAACTTTAGAGATGTTAGTGAGGTTAGAGCTAAGGTTCCCCACCTCTTGCCTAATAGTCTCACATAAACTGATTTGAATACTTTGCTTTGTGAGGCTTGGTCTTTCTTTGGATCAAAGTCACCTCAATGGAACGCTAAGAGGGTTGGGTGGTATACTAATCACATTAGACTCTTCCTCAGCTGGATTCCAAGTCTATATGAATAGTAGGGGTACTCATGAATGAAACATGTTTGATGGCCAACTAGTCTTCCACCTGGTGCCTCTTTTCTACCTCTGTCTTTACCTGGTGGAGGTTGAGTAATCCTACCACATGTCCATATGATGGAATGAATTGTGGTTGGAATGTGATATGTTGATCTTTTTCTTCTTCAATTCCCCTTTCTTGTTCACTTGGATTTTTATTTTCATTTTCTTTTTCTTTTATCTTTTCTTTTTCTTCATTTTATTTTCCTTTTGCTTTTGAATTTGAATTTTGTCCAAGTTCACAAGAATTGGTGTTCTGAGAAAGATAGTAGGTTGTATCCTCATTAATCTCAAACTCCCTAACTAAGAATGGCTTCTCGTCTCCATTAACATGGTATTCAATCCCATCTTTTATGAACTTGATGCACTGATGGAGGGAGGATAGAATTATTTTATTAATGTATCCAAGGCTGAGCGCAGTGAATAAAGTATTCAAATCAATGATGTAAAACTTACTTGGTCTTCCAGTCACCTATCTCCAAAGGTAACACTATGGAACTAAATTCCTCACCTTGTTCATTGAATCCTCTCAATCATCGATCTCCTCGAGTGTGGAGATGTCAAACCTCAAATAGGCAAGTGTCTTTAGACTCATAATGTTCACTGATGCACCTGGATCCATGAGAACTGGCAAGTCCGAACTGTCCATGTGATGTAAAGGGGATGTTGTGCTCCAAGTCCCCGGAAAAGATCTTCATCTATGAAGGTGATCCCTAGCTTCTTTTATATAATGTGCCTCCTCTATAGCGGTCGTGACCAAGCATATTTTAGATCAAGGATAGCCTTGATTAGTGATTCACTCATTTTTTGGATAAGATAAAAATATATACTTAGCTTAGATGGACTTTCTTAGATGAGAGAGGACATTGTAGTCCACCTTGGCTGATCCTCCACAAGCATATCCAAGGGTGGAGCATCACGTGGAGGGCTTCTCTATGTCAATGACTTATTTTCCTCTATCTTGGTGTTGCCTAGGAGGTAGAACCTTGCCACTATGAGGTTGACTTGGTGATCTCTTATGTAGGGTAATGGAAGGTTCTACCGGCACATAAGGCTCACCTACGCTTCTCTATGGGACCCCAGAATCGGATGATTCCAAGTTTATCTCAGGAGAACCCTAGTATTTGAGTAGGAAGTCCAACTCTGAATCAGAAAGATGAAGATCAAATAGTTATTTTGACTTGAAGAGTTATCATTAAAATAGTAGACAACCCATCGAGTGACAGATGTAAATCAAGCTAGCTTTATTCTTCAATTTCTTGGATTTGTTTGGAGGTACAAAGTAGAAATCAAGTAAAGTGAGTGGGGTAAGGGATTTGATGCCCTTATCCATCGATAAGAGTTCTACTAGTAGAAGAAGAAGAACTAGCTGAAGTGGAGGAAGTTAGTGTGATAAAGCTAAGGCTATAGAATTGACTTGGTGGGTGGTTCTCTTGGGCTATCCGGTGACACTTTGCTTTCTTTTCTTGAGCTCCCCTTTCCCCGAGTTGGCACTGACAACTTGCAAACCTTCCTTGATGTTGGAGGTTTGGTGCTGACAGCAGGAAAGTTTCTTGATCTTCATGATCTTTTTAGAGGTTTTGGATAAATAAATATCCCAACCTTCTTTAATTTTGGAAGGATCACAAGTATCCCCAAGGATTACCTAATGGATGGTTGTTCCACAAGGTATTCCTTGATGACTACAACAGGTCTTGAAGCTATGTTCAAGCCGGTCCTTGAATGTGAAGCAATCCTCTAAAACATGGCTAGTATTGGTAGGGGCAAAGTTAGGATCATGACTTTTCCTTCCTCGGTCTCTAGGCTAGTAGCTAAAATCAGGCTTCTTTAAGAGATTCTTAAGATCTTTTTACCTCCCTCTTAAATGAATAAAGTTTGTTAAGCTTCTCTAAAGAGTAGGTGGATCATAGCTACTACTGGCGGGGTATGTGTGCATTCTTGGTGGTATGGTATAGGAGGTCTTTGATGGAGAGGCTGTCTGTGGAGGTGGGAGGTTTTCGGTGGTGGTAAAGGAGGTGGAAGTGAAGGCTGCTAAGGTTGTGGTCTCTTGGAGATCTCTCTAGCTAGTTGCTTCCCTTATCTACCACTTATCTTCTCTCTCTTCCTTACGTGGCTTTGCTTTGGGCAAGCTGGTCTTGAAAAGGCAATTACTTGGCCTTTATAGACTAGCCACCTTGTGATTGATTAGCTTCTCAAATGTTTTGATAGTGAAGCCCTTAAGCATGAAGGTGGACCATGGATATTCTTTAGAAGAATCTCGATGGCATCTTTGCTCAGGCTCACATTTCATACTTCGGGTTATACACCATATAATCAATAAGGGACTCACTAGGTGTTGTTGTGCTACATGAGATCACATTCCTTTCTTGAGCTCCGACAAACCTCTTGATAAAGAGTTGCTCCAACTTAGCAAATGTCTTTGTTGAACTGTTGAAAAGTTTCGCATACCAATCGAAAGAAATTTATGCTAGGCTACTAACGAAGAGGCAGAATAGCAAAGCGTCGCCACCACCGGCATTGCAACAACTGGCCCTGAAGTGTGCTATATGTTTCCTTAGGCTTTCACTACCATCAAAGCTTTTGAAAGAAGGTGGCACAAAACCCTTGGGATATGGATTGCATCGAATTCCTAGGGGTAGGGTCTACCCTTTGGAACCGATGATCCTCCCTGGGCTTGAGCCAATGCTTCCTTCAATTGCTGCTCAACCATGGATCTGATGACTTTTCCTTGTATGAAGCTGCTTTCCACTACCTTTCTATACATGCTAGTGCTACCTTGCTCAACAGGAGGTAAGGTCTTGGCTAGGTCCAAGACATGCACTAGCTCTGGTTGACTAATGTCGACTGTAGTAGGATGAACTACTGAGGCTTATTTCTGAAGTACTAAAATTGCTGCCAATAAATCCTCAAATTGCCTCACCATCCTATCTATCTACTCATATTTTTCTTCAACGATATCGGGGGTGATTGATTTATGTCTTCGATCAACCTCATCACCTTCCATGGCTCCTTACTCCACGAGAGAGATCCTTGGTATCTACCATGCACTAACCGAGTCTCCCAATAAATCATCTTCATTGGGATCAAGCATCTTCTTTCATCGACCAATCATACCCTCTTCTCTATAAGATAATGCTACTATCTCCTCGAAAAATGATCAATCAATGGGAACAAATGATTTTGGTGATGTGATCACTATCATGCAGAGGCACAACCTGCTTGCTAAAGAGTCAATCCTATGAGGTTTCACTAGAAGAGACACACTCCTACTCATGAAATGGGGTGACATTCCTAGGAGTTCCACTATCATCGACACTGGCTATCATCTACCTCCTAAAGCTACCATCTCCATGTCCCGGCGGTGGAGTTGGTGAAGGGAACCACTATGCTTGGGTCGCCACTCCTTCCACACCACCACTAGGATAAAGGTGAGAGCTCCCTCACAAGAGGTGGTGAGTAGGATCCTCACCATAGCCGATCACCAATGGGGTATGCTTCTCCCCATATGGCCTTCATTTGATGGAACTGAGATGTTATAACATGAAGGTGATGGTGGATGGGGGTAGAGTGGTGGAGACACCACCAACTCTATGAATAGAGATGTCCTCGTGATGATGGTCCTAGTAGGATGCTATCTATGGCCATGGGTAGCATGCCAAGCTGAAAGTTGATAAGTCGAAGCTACCCTGAACCTCCACCTCTCCCTACCGGGTGATATGAATAGATGTATGGGCCTCTACTCTCTCTCCTATCAATATGTTTTCCCATGCAAGGATGATGGATCTCAAATCAAATTGAGCTGACTCAACATCCATAAACTGCCAACTGCAAGATTGATTGAGGCATATACCACCTCCGCTCTAAGTAAGAGGTCGATGTAGAACCATTAGTGGAGGTGAAGTACAAATCCTCCTAGCATCCTCTCTATCTGACCTAAAGAGAGAATGAAACTGGTTCACTATAATCAGTAGGGTGATTAAAGTAGGTACCTCCTCTACAACTAACCCTGCAGCAGCCTCCATCTCCCTGACAATCCTAGTATGATACTATTTGATCATGCAATTTTGTTTCTCCTTTGTGTCCTGGTAGGATGAGCAGAGTGAGAACTAGACCCAACCTCAAAGGCTAGGCAAGCAATCTCTAGAATTAGAGGAGCTTACCCTTAGGGTGCCAGACGAACCCTCACCTGCAGGAAACCATGGGCAGCGCTATCACTATCACCAAGGTGGGATGCTTTGCTTTCCTCTTCAATGAGTAGATATCAAATATCATAAATCAATGTAGATGAGCTTCTTCCCACCACCACCTCCTAGCAGTGAGAGGAGTGCCCTCTCATGTTATACTCACTCCCTCAAATCCCATGCCAAAAGGGATAAGGGATCCAATCGGGGGAAATTGGCCCAGTCGAAGGCCAAGTCCATGTCGTGAGGGAAAGTGAACAAAAACTTCTGTGAGCCCGCCATTTCAAATCACTAAAAAAACTAAAAGACGAACTATAATGTATCGATGCCGAGAACCTACAAATTTAGAAATTTTGGATCGATTTATTTTTGTTGATTTTTGAATTTGAATTAAAAATTTGAACCCACATCCAACATCTTGGAAGTGTTAAGTGGGGTTCAAATGGATTAGAGAAGATTTAAAAATTTGATTGAAAAGAGAATTTTGAATATGAATCTAACTCAACAAATTTGGTATGTTGAAAGATGGATTCAAATATTTTAGAAGGATGCTTCCATAGGTTCATGTTTATTTGAATTTAGATTTTGATTTGAGGACCCTTCTCTTTAACAAATTTGGGTATGTTAAAGTAAGGGTCAATTGGTTTTGCTTTTGATTTGAAATTTTTACTTAGCAAATTTGGGTATGATAAGTGAAGTGTTTAAAAAAGTTGTTTATTTTTTATTTTTTTGTGAATTGTTGTTTGATTTTGAAAATTGGAATTCTTAGCAAATTTAGGTATGCTAAGTGAAGAACCCAAGTGTTTTTGAAAGATCTTTTTGAAAATAGGATTCTTAGCAAATTTGAGTAATCTAAGAAGATCCTAAAGTGTTTCATTTATTTTTGGATATTTTGATTTTGTAAAACTAGGATCCTTAGAAAATTTGGGTATGCTAGGGAAATCTAATGTGTTTCCTTTGGTTTTGATTTATTTTTTGATTAAAAGTGGAGACTTTACTTTAGAAAATATGGTATGCCAAAGATGAAGTTCAATTTAATTTTATGAAATGGAAATTTCACTTAGCAAATTTGAGTATACTAATGAGATTCCAAAAGATGTGTTAAATTTGTTTTTTATTTGACTTTGAAAATGGAAAGTTTCTTTTAGCAAATTTGGTATGCTAAAGAAAGTTCCAAAGGTGCTTGAGAATTTTATTTTTTTGAATTTGGAGACTTTACTTAGCAAATTTTATATGCTAAATGAAGTTCCAAATGTGTTTGAAAATTTTTGGTTTTGAATTTGGAGACTTCACTTAGAAAATTTGAGTATGCTAAACGAAGTTCCAAATGTGTTTGCAAATTTTTGGTTATGAATTTGGAGACTTCACTTAGCAAATTTGAGCATGCTAAATGAAGTTCCAAATGTGTTTGAAAATTTTTGATTTTGAATTTGGAGACTTCACTTAGCAAATTTGAGTATGCTAAATGAAGTTCCAAATGTGTTTGAAAATTTTGGTTTTGAATTTGGAGACTTCACTTAAATTTAATTTGTATGCTAAATGAAATTCCAAATGTATTTGAATTTGGAAAATATGATTGTAAGTTTTGATTTTGAAAAGAAGACTTCCATTCAACAAATTTGGGTATGTAAATGGAAGTCAATCTTATTTTGCAAATGTGAAAATTTTATTTTGTGTGTGTGATTATTGCTTTTTTGAAAGAGGGAATTCCAACTTAATCATATATGGGATATGTTTAAGTGGATTTCCAAATATATTTTTTAATTGGAAATGAAATCTTCATTCAATAAATTTGGGTATATTGAAAGATGTTCAATATGCTTTTGAAAAAATTAGTTTTGTTTTAAGATGAAACTCTCATTCAATAGGTGTGGTGTATTGAATGGCAAGGTTCATGTGTGCTTTTGAAAGTTTTATTTTGATTTTGATTTTGACTTTTGGAAAGATGATTGTTCATTTTATTTTGAAAATGAAATCTTCATCAAAATGAATTGAAGGAAGATGTTCATTTGTGCTTTTGGAAAAGATTGTTAGTTTTATTTTTGAGGATTCCTACATATAAAAATTATGAGAATTGTTAGATGAGGGTGATTTAAGAAAATTTTGTGAAAAATATTTTATTATGTGCATTTTTTGAAAGAGTGCTTTTGAAAAGAAAGATTTTATGAAAATTTATTTTATCTTTATTATTTTAGAATGAACCTTTCCTTATCATAGAAATGATAAGGAGGAAGTCTTTAAATGTTTTCTTTCATTTAGATCTTTTTATTTTTTTTCCCATTGGAGAACCCAACGGGGGTTTTAAGACCAACACAGGGAGAGGTCCTAAAACCTAAAGATGTTGGCTAGCTTAACTTAAGAATGAAATATGCTAAGTGTCAACAAAAAGAAATATAGTTTCAAATTCATACCAAAGTACAAACCCACTATCGATACTCGAAGACAACGATCATTTACCAAAGATGGAGAGAGCAACCATCCCAGGAGTCGAAAATTTATGGTGAAATATTCTTCATCTATCCTTTGGAGAGGATAAATAAAAATAGAAATATATGCCTTTATGGGACACCACGTAGATTTAGATGTTTTATTGGGGTGATCGGTACATTGAGGAGAGGTGTACTATCTCAAAAGATAGAAGTCACCACCCTACAATGGACCTAATCACTTCAACAAGGACTCTAAACAATATGCATATGTACCAAAAAGATTCTTCCCTACTTTACATGGAATGTAAAGTAAGGTTTATTTTAAAGGTTAAGTTCTACCGAAAGCCCCATAGTTAATTACATCAAAGAATGAGAACCCTTAGGAATACTCGATTAAGGTAAATGATCTTTGTTTCAAAGATTTTAATAGGACTATCAATCGATTAGTTTATTTTGGAAGATCAAATGGGATTGATCAAGGAGAGGAGTTATTATCAAAGCAAAGGAAGATAAGTAGGAGATGCCCACGATGCTAGAAACCCAAGAACATCTCAAACTATCCTATGGTTGGGCTTTACATTTTTGAAATTGATTTAATTTGTTTGAGTTAAATTTTTCATTAGAAATTTAGAGCTTATGATTCCACAATAGAAGATGATGGAAATGCCTAAGAGCTGAGGATTTAAGCTTATGGCCCACAAAGGGGAGAAGCAACCTTAGAACCTAAATTTAGGGAGCTTTGGAGGAGGCCAAAAGCACAACTTAAATCTAAGGTAAAAATGGGCTTTTAGTTTGCCTCCACAAGAGAGGACAAACCACTATTGGACTTACAAATATGGGTGCTACCAACTAACTCCTACAATTTCAAATTCATGTAAGCAAGTCATATACTTTATGCAAGATAGCTAGGTTGTTATTAATTTAGAAAGAGACTAAGTCCTTAAACTCACTCCCTAAAGAGACTAGATCATGGCATGCTTTAAAATGACTAATCTAATGTAATTCATTATTTTTTATTTTTATTTTTTATTTTTGGATAATCATTTTGACTAGCTAATAGATTCATATGCCTAATGCATGAGAATGAGATTATTGGCCAAAAAAAGAAAGGATGTGTTTCCACCATGGCTCTCAAATCATCAATTTCACTGAAAAGGTGGAAGCCAATTAAGAGTGAAAATAATATGCATTTGTGCATGATGTTATAAAAGATGTACTCATCCAACTAAGTTGCTAATTCTTTATCTTAATTTTAACCTAAGCTTTATGTGAGGTTATAAGTTCTTATTTTTAGTTTTAAATTATTAGATTTGGTAAGATTTATTTTTCACTAAGAGCCTAATCCATCCATCCATACATAAAAAATAAGAAAAAGAAACTAAGAAAAGGATGCCAAATGCACAAGCTAAACAAATCAATCAATTTATAAAGCTAATCACAAAGAATAAGAGGCCATCATTGGGTACCACCAACAAAATAAATTGGGTTCTAGCTACCCCTTATACAACCTAGATTAAAAAATGAATTACATACAATTAAGCAAGGAATTCATTATTATGGGGTATCAAACTTCTATTCTTCTTTTCTTTCTTTTCTTCTTCCTTTCTTCTTTCTTCTTTGATTCCTTCTTTTGATGGTTAATGTGGATTCTCCAAAGACTTCACATGGTGTATAAGATGAGATCTTATGACCAATGCTCATTAATTTATAACATTCATTTAAATTAATTATAAAAATTACATAAAATAAATCTAGCTAACACCAAAAAAACAAAGGTTAGACAAAACCAAAATCAAGCATTATATTGGACTCATTAACCCACACTAAGTGACTAAGTCCATTATTATGTCATGATTTATAAAATTTACAACAAAGTCATTTATATTTTATTTATTAAGATAAGCAAATTAGAAGACAATGTTAGACTAAGATCATACCATTCATTCTACACACATTCATAACATCCAAAAAAACATATATCTTAAACAAAAGCAAGCATCAAATCATGTAACCACAACTTAAAGCTAAGTGGTGGCTTAGCCTAATGTGTGTGCTTTTCTTATTTTATGGTGTTTTAGCTATGGCTTTAAGTTTAGAATTTTAATGTAAGAGCAACTTAGAGGAGGATTTCTTAAGTGATTTAATTATTTTAGATTAATTATATTTATGTTTTGATTGGTGAATCTACAATCAATTACTAAGTTATAAAGAGAGGTAATAAGAAGAGAAAGTCCAGAATAATATACCACTTTCCTTAAATACAAGCATATGTATAAAAGAAATGAATGGAAAAGAAAGAATGCAAAAGTTGGTGTTGGTTGATTTATTTTTGTTTATGTAATTTATATGTGCAAGCATAGGTATCCTTCTTAAGTGATGGTATAGGAATGAATAGGATATGGAATTAAGCAAGTGTTAGGTTCTTTTCAAATAAGCCATACACCTTGCCAAATCCTATTCAAAACTATACTAAAAGAGAAGAGAAGGAATACCTACACTAAGCAAATTCTTATAATTTACTCACATGCAAACTCATAAGTAAGATATAAGTAACACACTTTCAATTTTGATAATTGATCCATATTTTCTCGAAAATAATTTGAATTTAATAGTGATAATAGCCACTCATATTCTTACTTTAGCCAACACATGCAATTTGACATAAAGAAACATTTTCATTTTAAATTTGATTTTGAAAAGCATGGATGCATGAAACCATATGACACATATTTAGCATGTTGGAAGAACTAAAGTAATGAAATCATGTAAACACATTTACTTCAATTAAATCCTAAAGAAAATCTTATGAAATAAGAAAGCTTAAAGTAAATCAAAGTTTATTTAATATGATTTTGTTTGATTTTAAATTTGATTTAATTTTGAAAATGTGAATTGAGTTTGCTATTACTAACCCATTCCACATATGTTTGACATTTTGTTTAATTTTAGATAATTATATTCATTTTATATTTTGATTAGGTTAAGGTATGAATTAAACATGTTAATTATCCCTTACCTACACCACCTTAGCATAGTTAATCAAATAATTATGAGCCAATGAGATGACATAAAACCTCACAAGGAATTTAAATTTGAAATGCACCTAGGAAGAAAGGGGCGAAATGCAATTTGGCTCATGATTAATGATTTATTAAGCTAAGGGGTTTAACTTAAGTAATTTCAAAACACCCCTCACACATATGAGTTAAGTTTTGATTTTCTTAATTGAACTTAGGCTCTTGAACACCTAAGCATCTACCCAAAGTAGATTAATTAAGTTCTAAAAAGTTTTAGAATTTTATGAAATTAATTAAGAGGGTAATTAGTGAATTAGCCCTTAATTAAGAGAGGATTAAGAAGAAAAAGGGGTTTAAGGAATAGCTTAGGGGAAATGCCATAAAATTATTTTTGAAACCTCCCATTCACTGAATATGACCTTAATCAACTTCAATAATAGATTAAACTACTAATCAAATCTTTAATTATCTTTAATTACATTAAGGGGTAATTAGGAAATGAATTAGCAATTTCCACAATTAAGCCACCAATAAATTCTAAAAAAATTAGGGGAGGCAGAAGTCATCCACCAAAATACACCCAAGAAGTTTGAGATTAATCAGTGGATTAACTATGGAGTAATTAACAAATTAAGATTTCTAATAAAACCAAAAATCAGAGAAATAAAATATTCAAAATCCATTAAAACCAATTTTAGATTATTCTAGATTGAATTATCTTTTAGTAGAAATTACCTCATATTTTTCTGATTTTTCTTTAGAGAGATATGAATTTTAAAAGTTTAAAGGATTAATTAGAATTATTTAAACCTTAATTAATTCCATAATCCTATAGTGTGCCATGTATGTAGCTGACTCAGCCATGCTTTGCACGCATCATCTTTTGAGTGGCCACTTAAACATCACATCGTAGAGCTGCGTGGCAACGACCCTATGTGCTTTTGCCTCCACCGTTCGATTAAGGATTGAACAACTAGGATTTAATCCACAGTTTAGAGGGGATAAAATAAGATATAAAATGTGACTTAATCTCGATCATCCATCCAAAATGCATGGATGGACTGCCAGAGATCATCCCTATTCTTCCTTGAGGAATAATGGAGACCGTCCACTTTCAAAAGGAAGATTTGAGCTCAATCAAGCTCGGATTGGATTGAAACTTAACCCACACCATCTAAACCTAATGGCAAGCACATCTAACAGTCAAAATAACATGGGATCAAAAATTATTTCACAAAGCTCCACACCACATTGAGTTTAATGGTCAGAAAATGTCATACCTCACTAGCACTCAATTCCCTTCACTGGCACATCTAATTGTCTTTAAAGATTGTAATATGTAGGACTATCAATAGATTAGTTTATTTTGGAAGATCAAATGGGATTGATCAAAGAGAGGGAGGTAATATTGAAGCTAAATGAAGATAAGTAGGAGATGGATGCTGGAAACTGAATCTCAAACTATCCTAACTTTTACATTTTCAAAATTGATTTAATTTGTTTGAGTTGAATTTTTCATTAGAAATTTAGGGCTTATGATTCCATAACATAAGATTATGGAAATGCCTAGGAGGTGAGGATTTATACTTATGGCCCATAAAGTGGAGAAGCAACCTCATAACCTAAAGCTAGGGAGCTTTGTAGAGGGCCAAAAGCACAGCCTAAATCTAAGGCAAAAATGGGTATATGGTTTACCTCCACAAGAGAGTGTAAACCACCCAACTATTTAGACTTATAACCAGGGGTGGCCACCAACTAACTCCTCCATGATTTTAAATTCATGTACCCAAGTCATATGCTTTATGCAAGATAGCTAGGCTATTATTTATTTAGAAAGAGTCTAAGTCCACTCACTCCAAGAGACTAGATCATGTAAGGGCATGAAAATGACCTAGATATAATGCAAAAAATATATTACATATTATTTTCATTTTGGACAATCATTTTGACTCAAGCTTGGGTTCATATGTAATGCATGAGAAGTAAGATTATTGGCCAAGTGAAGGGAGGTGTGTTTCCACCATGGCTCTCAAAGGTCAAGCTGGAAAGGTGGAAGCCCTCTAATCAAGAGTGAAATAAGATGTTTTTGTGCATGATGTTATAAAAGAAATACTCATTAAGGGTTACTAATTATTTTATCTTGATTTTAACTTAGGCTTTAAGTGAGGTTATGAGTTATTTAATTTTACTTTTAAGTTGATTAATTTGGTGAAAGATTTATTTTTCTCTAAGAACCTAATCTTCATCCAGGCCATACATCAAGCAAAGTAGAAATAAGAAAAATGTTGTCATTTTAATGCACAAGCTAAACAAATCATCAATTTATAAAGCTAACAAGAATAAGAGGCCATTTAGGCACAGCATAAACCAAAATATATTGGTCAGTCTACCCTTATACAACCTATATTCAAATGAATTAATTTATCATCAAGTAAGAAAATTCATGTTATGGGGCCTTCAAGTTTCATTTCTTCATTCTTCTTTCTTCTTCTTTCTTCTTGGTTCCTTCTTGGTTGGTTGGAATATGGATGTTCCAAAGGCTTCACATGATGCATAATATGGGATCTTATGACCAATGCTCATCCTAATCTCCATAACAATCATTCCAAAATCCTAATTGCCAAAAATGACATGAAAAGTGAAAAATGAAAATCTAACTAACACCTGTAAAATAGAGATTAGTTAAAACAAATCATACAAATCCCAAGAATGTATATTGGACTTACTACCCCACACATGGGTGACAAAGTCCACCTAGCCTATTAGATTGTGCTAAGGGGTTTAAGCACCTGCACAGTAAAAGCATTTATATTTGTATGTATTACAATGCCCCTTGATAACAATCCCCTACAAGACAATGGTTAGACTAAGATGCCTACCATTCATTTGACATACATAACAACCAAACTAAAATAAAACATCACAAAATAAAGAAAACATCAAACCATGATAATCTAAAGCTAGAAGTGGTGACTTAGCCTACGGTGTCCTTTTAATGTTTGTGTATGCTTACTATGGCTTTAAGTTAGAGTTTTCTTAGTGTGAAGAGTGTTCAACTTAGAGGGGGCGAGGGTGGGGTTTTATTTAAGTTGTTTAGTTTTCTTTGGTTGATTTTATTTTATTTTTTGATTAGGTTCAAGTGAATCCTATAATTAATTACTAGGTTGTAAAGAGAGGGAAAGAGAGGGAAAGAGAGGGAAAGAGAAGAAAAAAACTTATCTTTCCTTCCCAATCGTAAGTAATTTCTAAAGTAGATTCATATTTTAGTTTTGTTTAGTGAATATTTTATTATGTGTTTTAATTAATCTTAAGTTTAGATCAATAAACAAATATAAAAGAAAGGCATTTTAAGATTAAGTAAAGTGAATTAATATCACAAACACATCACTTGATTTTAACATGTATAACATGCACATGGATGAATCCTAAGTATATCTATACACATCAAATGAGAATGTTTAGCACACTTTATGATGAATGCTAAATTAGTTACTTAAGAAAATTTGAATGCTTATGATGCATGATTTTCATTAAGTAGAAAAGCGGAGTTTCTTATCCA
Organism: Cymbidium sinense; assembly: GCA_021442155.1. NCBI lineage: Eukaryota > Viridiplantae > Streptophyta > Magnoliopsida > Asparagales > Orchidaceae > Cymbidium > Cymbidium sinense. The sequence continues at coordinate 168,079,035 of CM038221.1, read as the reverse complement.
ATTTTCACATGCACACATGAATGTATGAAAGGCATAAGTTGGTATGACACCATTGTTAGCACCAGAAGTGTAAGTTACAAGATCTACTTAAGGCTAATTAAAGCCTTGCAACCCCATGGTTGTCTAGACTAATATACCACTTTCCTTAAATACAAGCATATGTACAAAAGAAATGAATGGAAAAAATAGGATGCAAAAAGTTATACTTGATTGTTTGATTTGTTTATGCAATTTGTATGTGAATATGAAGATCCTTCTAGGTTATAACATGGAAGGATAAGAGTAGATTTGAGCAAGTGTTATGTTCTTTAAAAGAACTATACACTTTGCAAATCTTATTCAAATCCATGTTAAGAGGAAAGAAAGAAAGCAAACATAAGACACCTTTTTATATCCAAATGCAAACTTATAAATAAAAAATAAAGTAACACACTTTCAATTTTGATAATTGATTCATATATTTTGAAAATAATTTGGAATTTAATACTGATAATAGCCATTCAAATTTTTACTTTGAAAAAACATGCAATTTGACATAAGGAAAGTATTTTCATTTTATTTTTTTTTAAAAGCATGAATGCATGAAATCCATATCATACAATTTAGTATGATAGAAAGAAATCAAGTGATGAAAGCAATGTAAATTCATAATTAATTCCTAAAGACAATCTTATGAAATAAGATTTCAAATCAAGTTATTTTTAAAGAGGGTTTGATTTTGTTTAGAGTTTGATTTAATTTGAGAAATGTGAAAATTTCTTGTTGAACCCATTCACATGTGTATGATATTTAAATTTAATTTGATTAAATCCATTTAATATTTTGATTTGGTTAAGGTATGAATTAAGTGTGTTAATTATCCCTTACATATACCACATAGCATAGTTAATCAAATAATTCAAATGAGATGACATAAAACTACATTGGGAATTTAAATCAACAATGCACCTAGTAAGAAAAGGGCTAATGCATTTGGCTCATGATTAATGATTAATTAAACTAAGGGGTTTAACTTAAGTACTTTCATAACCCCTCACACATGTGAGTTAGATTTTGATTTTATTTATACTTAGTTCTTGGACACCTAAACACCAAGATAGATTAATTGAGTTCTAGAAAGTTTTAAAAAATTTTATGAAATTAATTAAGGGGTAATTAGTGAATTAACAATTAAAGATGGATTAAGGAAGAAAAGGGGATTTAGGAATATTTAAAGAGTATCACAAAATTATTTTAAACCTCATATTCACTTAATCAAATCTTAATTGACTCAAACAGAGGGTTAAACTACTAATTATACCCTTATATTAAGAGAGTGATTAAGGAATGAGTTAGCAATTCCTTTAATTAAGCCACCAATAAATCCTAAGAAAATTAGGGGAGGCAGGAGTCATCCCACTAATCATACACAAGAAGTTTTAGATTAATTTAGGGGGTAATTAATAAAATAACATTCCCAAAAAAAACCCAAATTAAGAGAAAAGAACCATTCAAAATCAATTAAAATCAATTTTAGGATATTATATGTTCAATTATCTTTTCAATGCAATTTATTTCATGTTTTTGTGATTTTTCTAGGCTTATATATGAATTTAGGAAGTGTGGTGAAATATTCCCGCCTTCATCTATCCTCTTAAAGAGGATAAATGAAAATAAAAATACACACCATTTTGGTCAAGACACCATGTAGATCCACAGATATTCTTATTAGGGTGATCGGGTATGACATTGAGGAGAGGTGTACTATCTCAAAAGATGGAAGTCACCACCCTACAATGGACCTAATCACCTTAATAAGGACTCTTAAGGACTATGAGTCTGCATATGTACCATAGATTCTTCCCCTACTTTACATGGGAAAGTAAAGTAGGGTTTATTTAAATTGAGTTTGTTAAGTTCCCTATAGGGGCAAGCCCCCATAGTTAATTACATCTTAAGGAAAGGGGATTCCTTAGGAATACTCTCTATTAAGGTAAATGCTCATTGTCTAAAGATTTCAATAGGTAGGACTATCATCAATTAGTTTATTTTGGAAGATCAAGTGGGATTGATCAAGAGGAGGGAGTTCTTATCAAAGCCAAATGGAGATGAGTAGGGATGTAGGATACTAGGAAGCCTAGTAAACATCCCAAACTATCTATGGTTGGGCTTTACATTTTGAAATTGATTATTTGTTTGAGTTGAATTTTTATTATAAGTTTAGGGCTTATAATTCTACAATACAAGGTTATGGAAATGCCTAAGAGGTGAGGATTTATACTTATGGCCCAGAGAAAGGAGAAGCAACCTCAAAACCTAAATCTAGGGAGCTTTGGCGAGGGCCAAAAGCACAACTTAAATCTAAGGAAAAAATGGGTATTTGGTTTGCCTCCACAAGAGAGGACAAACCACCTGACTACTTAGACTTACAACCATCTGGGGGTGGCCACCAACTGACTCATCCTATGATTTTAAATTCATGTAGGCAAGTCATATGCTTTATGCAAGATAGCTAGGCTGTTATTTATTTAGAAAGAGACTAAGTCCTTAAACTCACTCCCTAAAGAGACTAGATCATGTAAGGGCATGAAAATGACCTAAATCTAATGCAAATCATATTACATATTATTTTTTTTTAGACAATCATTTGACTCAGACTTATAGGATCCATATGCCTAATGCATGAGAAGTAAAGTTATTGTCCAAAATCAGCAAGAAAGGAGGAGGTTTGTTTCTACCATGACTCTCAAAGGTCAAGCCAAGTTTCTCTTGCAAAGATGAAAACCCTCCAATCAAGAATGAAATAAGATGTTGTGCATGATGTTGTAAGAAAAATACTCATCCAGCTAAGGGGTTGCTAATTTTTTTATCTTGATTAAGCTTTAAATGAGGTTATGAGTTGCTTATTTTTTAATTTTAAGTTGATTAATTTGGTGAAGATTTATTTTTCCTAAGAACCTAATGGTCATCTAGGCCATACATCAGTCAAGCTAAATAAAACATCACACATTTTATAAAGCATAAAAGAATAAAATGCCATTGTGTAGCACCACCACAAAATAAATTGGGTAGCCATACTTTTTTATACAACACGGATTACAAATGAATTAAGTACAATTAAGCAAGGAATTCATTATTTATGGGGTCTTCAAGCTTCATTTCTTCATTCTTCTTCTTTCTTCTTTCTCCTTCTTTCTTTCTCTTCTTTGGTTCCTTCTTTTGGATGGTTGGAAGGTGGATGCTCCAAAGGCTTCACATGGTACATAAGGCATGGCCTTATAACCGCTCATCCTAATCCCCATAACAATCATTCCAAAATCCTAATTGCAAAGGTACATGAAAAGGGAAAAAGTAAATCTAACTAAAACTTTAAGAGATTAGCTAAACAAACCACACATTCCAAGCATGTATATAAACAAATTGGACTTAGCACCCCACACATGGGTAACCAAGTCTACCTAGCCCATTTTGGATCATGCTTAAGGTTATAAGCAACCTACACAACAAAAGTAGTTGCATTTTTATTAAAGGACCCCTTAAGCACAATCCTAGAAGATAATGATTAGACTAAATCATCCTACCATTCATTCTATACACCCTAACATCCATACAAACATTACATCACAAAACAAAATAAACATCAAACCATACATCGCCCTAACATAGGACTAGAAGTGGTGATTTAGCCTAATGTGTGTGCCATATAAAGTTTGTGTGGTATGCTAGGCTTTAATGTTAGGAATTTTTTTTAAGTGTGAAAAGGTTCAACTTAGAAGGGTAGTCTCATTTAAGTTATTTAGTTGATATGGGTTAATTTTATTTGATAATTTGATTTGGTTTGAATGAACCTACTTAATTACTAAAATGTTGTAAGAGAGGAAAAGAAGAGAACTTCTCTTCCTCCCACCTAAGTGATTTTTTAAGCTAGATTCATTAATGATTTTGTTTATTGAATGTTTTATTATGTAATTTAATTAATCCTAAGTTTAGATTTTTCTCTAAACAAACCTATTCAAAAGGGAAAACATTTTAAGACTAAGTAAAGTGAATTACTATCACAAAACACACAACATTTTATTTCTTTCCCACATGTGTATAACATGCATATGAATGGATCCTAAGCATATCTATACATAGAAATGAGAATATTTAGCACATTTTATGATGAATGCTAAGTGACGTTACTTAAAAAAATTTGGAATGTTTCATGTATGCATGATTTTGTTAAGTAGAAGAGAGTGATTCTTTTATCCATTTTCATATGCACATTAACAAGTATAAAATACATAAGTGAGTATGATGCCATTTTTAACTAGGGGTGTAAGGTACAATACCTACTTAGGGCTACTTAAAGCCTCACAATCCCGGAGTTGTCAGACTAATATACCACTTTTCTTAAATACATGTACATGTACAAAAGAAATGCATGGAAAGAGAATGCTAGTGAGTTATTTAAGAAAATTTGAATGCTTTATGATGCATGATTTTTTAATTAAGTTGAAAAGAGGTTTTCTTATCCATTTTCACATGCACACATGTATGTATGAAAGGCATGAGTGAGTACAATGCCATTGTTAACTAGGGGTGTAAGGTGGTACTTAAAATAGCTATAACCCACAGGGTTGTCGGACTAATATCACTTTCCTTAAATACAAGCATGTGTACAAAAGAAAGAAATGAATGGAAAAGAAAGATGCAAAAGTTTGTGTTGGTTGATTTATTTTGTTTATGCAATTTATATGTGCAAATGTAGATGTCCTTCTTAAGTAATAGTATAGGAATGAATAGGAATTAGGCAAGTGTTATGTTCTTTTCAAATGAACTATACACTTTGCCAAATCCTATTCAAAATCATGCTAAAAGAAAAGAGAAGGAAGGCTACACTATGCACATCTTCATATTTATACCCACATGCAAACTTATAAATAATTATAAGTAGCACACTTTCAATTTTAGGTATTTGATTTATAAATTTTGAAAGTAGTTTTGAATTTAATAGTGATAATAGCCACTCATATTCTTACTTTAGCCAAAACATGCAATTTGACATAAAAAAATATTTCATTTTGAATTTGATTTGATTTTAGAAAGCATGAATGTATAAAACTCATATGACATACACATTTAGCATGCTAGGAAAGAAATAAAGTGATGTAAGCATGTAATTTCATTCACTCTAATTAATTCTTAAAGACAATCTTATGAAGTAAGATCATTTAAAGAGAATCAAAAGTTGTTTAAAGAGACTTTCATTTTAGTTTGATTTGAATTAGGAAAGTGTGAGAAGGTTTACTAGTCCTTACCCATTCCACATGTGCATTATTTTAGTTTAATTTTTAGGTGATTAGATTAATTTTATGCTTTGGTTAAGGTTAAGATTAAGTTCATTAATTACCCCTTACTTATACCACTTTAACATATTTAATCAAATAATTATGAGCCAATGTATGACATAAAACCACAAGGAATTTAAACCAGTAATGCATCCTAGGAAAGAAAGGTACCTAATGCAATTGGCTCACAATTAATGATTAATTAAGCTAAAGAGTTTAATTTAAGTACTTTCATAACCCTTCCCAGACATATGGGTTAGGTATGATTTCCTTATGTTTACTTAGGTTATTGAACACCTAAGTATCTTCGCAAGAAGGATTAGGTTTAGGTGATTAAGTTTCTAGATTAATTATGGTTTTTATAATTTGATTTGATCAATTAAGTAGATCATTAGTGGATTAACCCTTAATTAGATTTGGATTTAAGGAAGAAAGGCAGTTTAGGGAATAGCTTAAGAAAAATATCCCAAAATCATTCCATAAACCTCCTAATAACTTAAAAAAGTTTAATTATCTTAATAAAATAATTAAACCACTGTTCACATGCTTAATTAACCTTAATTATATTAAAAGAGTGATTAGGGGCTCATTAGTTAATCTCCATGGTTAACTCATTAATAAATTCTAAAAAAATTATGGGAGGTAGAAGTCATCCCACTCAACATGCCTGAGAAGTTTGGAATTAATTAATGAAGTCATTAGGGAGTAATTAGGGTTATTAAGTTTTAAAAAACTCTAATTAAGGAAAATATATAATCAAAATTCAATCAAAAAATTTTTATTGGATTCTCCTTTGAAGTATCTTTAAAATGAACCTGATATGTATTTTTTTTTAATTTTCTACAATTAGTTATGAATTTAGGAAGTTTCAATTGATTTAAGTGATTTTTATGAATTCACTAATTTAATTTATTAAAATAAATCATTTGACACTCAAAATTCAATATCTTTTAATCCAAAGGTCATTTTGACTTGAAATTTTTTATGGTAGGTGCATTTTAACATCGTAATCTAGAAATTTCAACTTAATATGACATATATTTTTGGTTTAATGATAAAGTTATATTTTTATTAAAACTCAAATTAAGCTCAAAATATTCAGTAAAATTTAAGGATTTTAGGTTTGTTGGATTCCTCTAAAAGATGAATCCAACAAGCCCTTTTTACAAATTTTGGTTAAGTATTTTATTTTCTATGAATTTTGAAGTTTTAGGTGATTTTAATTAATTTTTTAAATCAAAAAATATGCGTAGCACTGACATGGCAATGAGGAGCCATGTGGAGCCGTGCGATTGGATGTACGCACCATGTTGCATCACGCGATTCACGCATGGTGCCACGTCAGCTAGATGGGTGGAAAATGATCGATCAACCCTAGAGTGACGCGGCTTTTAGACCGTCGTCCAGCCAGCAGATGGTCGGATTAGATCGCACAATCCAGAGGCCAGGATCGCGTGATTGGCATGAGATTTGAGCCATTTGATTACACGAATCACATGATCGGAAGGTCCAGATCTCATTAGGAGATTTGGAGGCCTGGGTCACATGATCAGAGCTGTCCGATCCTATGAATCATAGGATCAGATGGTGGTTGTAGCCCGCCAGGGATGATTTCAATATTTTTTTAAGAAAAAAATAAAACTTCTAAGTGAAAACTTATCAAAATGGACTCATTTTTGCATTGATTCGCACCAAAAAAAATTTTATATTTTCTAATTGAGAAAGTAAAATGTGGGATTGTCTAGAATAGATTCCTAAAATCATGCAAAACCATCACAAAATGAGGGATCCTAAAGCTAGCTATAGTTTTTGAAGGTTACCATCGGATGATTTTTTGATGGCGGTGGTGACTCAGTGCACTTTGTCAGTGAGGGAAGAATCCCGAGCTTAGATCCTCGTTGTCATGTTGAAATGATGTTTCCTCCGATGATCATCATTCCTCGCTAAAATCCCCTTAATTTTGGAGTATTTCTCTCCAAAATGAAGTGGCTGTAATTTTTAATGGCTATAGGAGCTCTAGGAGAGGGAGAATGAGAAGAATGAGGGTTTCCTTCAGCCACTAAAGCCTTAGAACAAAAAGTGAAGTCAAATGAACTAAAATGTACTTTTTGTTTAAAATTTTGGCTCCAAACTCATGTCATTTGGCTTGGGGTGGTTGTGAATGGAAGAGAATCATCCTAGGTTGCTTCCTATGGTTGGCTAAGGCATGGAAATGAAGGACAAGTGGGTGCCCTAGCCAAAGGGAGGTGAGTGTCCTTCATGCCAAGTGTTCTAATGGGAGAGGTGAGGTGATTTTACCTCCCCATGAGTCATGGCTGCCCCAACTACTCCTTGGGTTAGAAAATCAGTGTCCTTGGTGCCTATGCGGACCAATGGATGAGTGCCAAGTGGCCAAGAAAGAGAAGTGACCACTTGGGAAAGTGTCTTTTCTCATGTAATGCGCTTAACCCAATGGCAAAGTGGTCATTTGATATTAATTTAATTTGGGAAGATTTTAAATAAGTCAAAAGTAAGTTGGACCAAATTCTATGTCATTTGAAGTTCAATTGGTTTAATTTGGGTTAAATTGACCCATTTGGGTCAAATCGGGTCAAAATGGGTTTGGTTAACCAATTAGTTAAATTAGGTCAAACCAAGAGTTGGGTCAAGTTCAAATGACTATTTGAGTATATTGGTTCAATTGGTTTCAATTAATTTGGTTTAATTTGGATTTAATTTTTTTGGAATTTGATCCTTTAAGTCAATTTGGGCTAAGTTGATCAATTTGACCCAATTGACAAAATTGGCTTGAATCATAGCTTGGTTTGAGTTTGGTTGATCATTTGGAATGGATTGGTATCTTTGTTTCCAATCAATTTGGTTTATATTTGATTTTGGCTTGATTTGACCTTTTAGGTCAAGTTGGGTTCATGGTCAATTGGGCTAAGTTGGGTCTAGTTGGCCAATTGAATTGGGTTTAAGTAAGGCTTTGGTCAAGTTCAATAATCAATTTGGAGTGAACTTGAGCTATTGGTTACAATTAATTTGGTTTAGGTTGCAATTTGGGTAGTTTGGGTTCATGTGGGTTAAAGGGTTGACTTGGTCAATGGGCTAGGTTGACTTGGTTTGACCCCATTTCATGACAATTGATTAACCTATGATGATCAACAATAATGACATGAAGTTTGTATTGGCTTAATTTATTTTGATTTTGGTTGAATTGAATTCTGGTTCATGTAGATCAAATTGGTCACTTTGGATCAAGTGAGCCAATTGGGTTTAGTTGGCTTGATCAAGGTTTGATTCAAGTTTGGTTGAACTCACATATGGATTTATGATTGAAATATAAATACATTTGCAAGTGATCTAGAATAAAATGAGTTTTGATTTATTTTACAATTACAAGTCAAAAGAGTGAACATGAGTTTGACTTGGGCTTGAATTTTGAATTAGGTTTTGGTTTGAGGATTGAAGTTTATGTTTATATTTGGATTCATGATTGAAGGATTGATTGAATCATGAAGAAAAATGAAGTTTGGCTTGATTTGAGTTTGATTTGGCTAATTTCAAGAATTTGACTTGAAAGGCTTAGGTTGGATTTTGGTTGAATTTGAGTTTGAGTTTTGAATTTGGTTTTGAATATTTGAATTTATAATTCATTTATATTTGTGAATATAAATGAGAATATAAATGGGTTATGAAAATTTCTTGAATTTGAATTGATTTGATTTGATTTGAGCTAAGTCCATAAGATAGAATCAAAGGGCTTAGGAAAGATTTTGGAATTTGAATTTGAGTTTTGGATCATGGGTTTCAATTTGGAAATTAGTTTAGGGAAAATCAATTAGGTTGGAATTGATTGTTGATTTAATTTGGAGTTTGACTTGAAGGAAGGAAGTGAGGAATGTGTTTCAAGCTATAAGGTAGGAAAATTTTCCTAACACACCTAGGACATGATCTATTCCTATGGCTAACTCTTCTAAGTCTCTAAGTCTAGGTTAAGTGTCCACCATTTTTCCTTTGGAGCTTGGGAAAGAGCTTAGACAAGCTCGATTGGGGTCCTTGAGGGAGCTTGCAAATGGGATTTGGGCTGGTTTTAAGTGTGGAGTGAGATTGGATTTTGGTTTTCTATTTTTTGCTTAAAATCAAAATGGAAGTTCAAACTCTCAAGGAAGCTTGAGAAAAGTAACTATGGATTATGAGTTCCTTTGCATCAATTGAATTAGAAGTGAAGATTGAGTTGAATTAAGGGAGAATATCTCTCCCAATGGAAGTGGACAAGCAAGCCTCCTTGCCATTTTGATCAATTGGATTCCATGGGTTTGTTAGGCGTTTAGGATGTCTTTGAATTGATTTTGGGGAAGAGTGGTGAGTGGCCATGTGCTTGAATTAGTGGAAGGAGGATTCCATGTGCTCCATTTCAAGGCATGTGGTTGGTTTGGCCATTGGCTTGATGACCCAAACCCATTGGGTTGTGCACCTACTCCCCAGTGTTCACTTGATCCACTAGAGGGTGTTGAGTGGTTGTTGATTTGACCAAATTCTAAGTTGATTTGGCCAAAATTTACCCTATGGCCTAGGGGTAAACTGGTCATTTGACCTTTATTTTAGTTTGGGAATATTTGGTATAATGAGAAAATAGGTTTGGCCAAGTTTCATTGAATTTGGAGTTGGTTTGATGTGATTTGGCTCATGTTGACCCATTTAGGTTAAAATGGGTCAAAGTCTCTCAAATTGGTCAAATTCAAAATTCAAGTTCTTGACCATTTTTTTGATTCAATTTTGATTTTAAATTTAATTCAATAAATTTTTATTGAGATTTTGAGTCATGAAATTTTTTCTTCAATATTTTTGGCTAATTAGAATGTCAAATAGCTCTTATTATTCTTCCAATCCTTGCTTGCATTTGGTTTCAATCAATTTGGCTTGACACATGTTTGGTCAGAGTCAAGTAATTATTGGTGGGTTAAGCTCAAATGTTGACACGGTCAAGCTCACACATTGATCATGAATGAACTTAGATTATTGGTTTCAATCAATTTGGCCTATGGTGAATTTTGGCTATGTTGGGCTTCATTTTGGCTAAGTGTTGACTTGGTCAACCCTTAAGTTTGACTTGGTTTGACCCAATTTGAGTGATTGATCAACTCATTATGATTGTTGATCATGATGAGGTTATGGGCTTAGTTAAATCCAATTTGGTTAGATTAAAATTTGGCTCATAAGATATTTTAGGTCACTTTGGGTCAAGTGAGCCTAAGTAGTCAAATGGTTGGCCAAAAGCTTGATTTGAGTTTGGTTGAACTCACATATGGACTTATGTTTGAAATATAAATCTATTTACAAGTGGTTTGAAGTCAAATGGGTTTTGATTCATTTGACAATTTCATGTTCAAAAGATGAACATGAGATGGATTTCAGCTTAATTTTTGAATTGAGTTTTGGTTAAGTGTTTGAAGTTTGTAATTATATTTGGATTCATGATTAAGGATTGATTGAATCATGAAGAAAAATCAAGTTTAACTAATTTGAAATTGATTTGGCTAAGTTCGTGATTTTCACTTGAAAGACTTAGGTTAGATTTTGAATGAATTTGAGTTTGATTTTGGATTTGGTTTTGGTTGTTTGAATTTATATTTCATTTATATATATATGAATGAAAGTAAATGGTTATGAAAACTTCAAGGATTTTATGTGATTTGAATATGATTTAGCTAAATCCTTGAGAGGATTAAGGACTTAGGAATGATTTGGAATTTTGGATTTAGTTTGAGTGATTTAAATTTATATTTTATTTATATATGTGAATATAAATGAGAATATAAATATGTTGTGAGAAAATTTTATGAATTTGAGATGGTTTGAACTTGATTTGGGCTAAGTTTGATGTTGATTTGATTTGGAGTTGACTTGAAGGAAGGAAGTGAGGAATGTGGTTGATAGGATAAGGAAAAACCCCCTAGGGCATGACCTATTCCATGACTAACTCTTCAAGTCTCTAGGGCAATGTTGAGTGTCCACCTAATCACTAGATGTGTCTTAAAACTAAGGAACTCTTAGTGTCTAAAGTCTTATGTCAGAGGGAGGGTTGAGAGCATTCTTAAAATGGCGTCAGCAGTCCATTTAATTAGAAAGAGACTAAAGTCTAACACACTCCTAGAGACTAGAGCATGAGTGGTATGAGCATATGACTTAATCTATGATGCAAAATCATTTCAAATTTTATTTCATTTTAGACACATCATTTTGATAGAGGCTTTAGGATTTCTTATGCCTAAATGCATGATGAAATAGGTTATAAGTTAGATCAGCTAGAAGAAGGTGTTCTCCACCACAAGGGATGCCCTCACAGGTCAAGCATTCCTTTATCATGCAAGGATGGGATCTTTCATGTTCAGAGAGAAAGAATATGCATGCATGATATGAAACATACAACCATATAGCTAAGGGGCTAAATCTTTTAATTATCTTATTTATGTCTTAGAGGATGATGAGGTTATGAGTTGTTTAAAATTTAGTTATGAGTGATTAGTTGGGTAAAAAGTTATTTTTTATTCTAAGAGCCTAATTCAAGCCATACATTAAAGCATCAATCATTTAAGAAACTATGGAAAGCATGCCATCCTAATGCACAATGTAAACATAACTTCAAACAATTATATAAACTATCATAAAAGAAAAAAAGGCAGTTACAATGAGACATTTACAATCAAGAGAAAAGATGGGTAGCCAAGTTTTACCCTTATACATCCTGGAATATGAAAGAATAATTATAATTGTATTAAATTCTATGGGGGTCTTCTTTCTTTATATCTCCATTTTTGATTTTGGTTCCTTCCTTTATTTGGATGGTGCTTGCTTCAAAGGCATCACAGGGCACCCTAGGACAAAGCCTTATGGTCATTGCTCATCCCAATCCCCCAAATCACTAATCCTAATTCCTATTATAAAAAATATACTTATGTGGAAAAAGTAAATCTAGCTACACCTACAAAATGGTGGTTAGCTAAATATACAAATAATCCCAAGCTATTGTATTAATAATTTGGACTTAGCACCCTACACATGGGTAACTAAGCCCACGTCTAACGAATTATGCTTAAGGTTTAGCAATCTAGAAAAAAATAATTCACCTTTATTTTAAGCATTCCTTAAGCATAATCACATGAAACATGATTAGGCTAATATTGGCCTATCATCTGTCTGAAGCATACACCCTAACATCTAATCTAAAATAATACATCATGAAAGAAAACATACATCACATCATACACCATCCTAACTTAGAGTTAGAAGTGGTGACTTAATTCTAATGTGTGTATTGTCTTGTTAGGCATTAGTGTTGTATTATCTATGTGTAGAAGGCTTTAATTTAACATGAAAGGTTGATTTCACTTGAAGTAGTTTAATTGATTTTAGAATTTTAATTTGTATTTTCTTTTGTTTCATTTGATTACTTAACAAATTGGTATAAAGAGAGGAAAAGAGGATTGCCCTCTTTCATCTCTACCTTAACTCACTTTCTAAAGTATATTAATTTAATTACATTATCTTTAGTGAATGGTTTATTAAATGATTTAATTATTCTGAAGTTTAGGCTCACTTTAAATAGTCCCATTCAAAATGAAAGCCATCTTAAGAATAATTTAATTGAATTACTACCACATGACATATATTAAATCAATCCTTTCCATCACATGTAACATGATTATGATTTAATCCTAATTGTATTTATACATGCAACATATTTTAGCACACTTAAATGATGAATGTGTGTGTATGTTTAAGATTTATATTTTGTTTGATTGAATTATTTAAACATATTAATTTAAAACTTTATCCAAATTATTATACAAAAATGTCATAAGAATGAAATTAAATTGGCATGAGCCATTGTTAAACCAAGGAAGTGAGGTAATCAAATGGCCTCCTTGGAGTTAGCTAAACCCTCAGATTCTCGGGATGTCCAGACTATATACCCATTTGCATTCAAACATATGTAAATTAGTATACATGAACATAGATAGTAAGTTCCAAATCATATGTCGAATTAATTCAACCACTTAGTCAATTATGAATGCATGTAATTTTAATGTAAAATGGGAGTTTCATTAACTAATCACATATACATATACATGTACAAAGATATAGGAAAGTACTTGTCATTGTTAAAGCCTAAACTACTTCCGCATTACCATTGGGGTAGAAGGTTGAGCAAGAGAGCTCAACCCTACGACAATGGGTGGTGTAAGAGGAGTAGGATCCCTAGGCTATAGTCGGATCACCAATGGGGTACGTTTCTCCCCAGATGCAGCCTTCATGGCCTTAGATAGAATGGGTGATGCTGAAACCTGCACTAGCGATGGCAAATGTGGGGTAGAGCGGTAAGGTGGAGACACCATTGACTCTCTATGTACAAGAGCTACCCTCTTGTGATGGCTGGGCCCCGTGAAGAGGATACTATCAGTATGGTCAGAGCAGGTAGCGCATTGAGCTGGAAAGTCAACCAGAGTAGAAGTGGATGACTTCCGGGTGAATCTCTATCATCTCTACTAGTAATGTATAATGTATGGGCCTCACGGGCCTCTCTTGTGGATGCCTCCCCTATGCGAGGGGATAAGATCATTGAACTAGACCGAACTCAGCATCGTATGTTTCACGGCAGAATAGAGCAAAGGCATGCGACCTCCTACTCTGAGAAATTATTGGCTATATACACCTTTGGAGGAGGTGATGACGGATCCTCTGAATCCTCTATCGATCTGAGAGAGGATGAAACTAGTTTTTCATAACCAGTGGTGATGTGACCATGGGAGACTCATCCATGGCTGACCTAGCTGCTACCTCAAGCTCTCTGGCTATCCTAATATGGAATCATTTTACCATACGGTGTTTATTCCTATGCTGGGTATGAGTAGGATGAGAGGAGTGTGAGCTAGACCCATACTCAAATGTTAGGGAGGCAAGCCATGAAACCAGGGGAGCCTTACTCTTGGAGGGTACAGATGATAGGGTGCTAACTCATACCGGGGCAACATGGGTAACTCTCGGATGAACTACAACTAGAACTGGAAATGTCGGTATTGCCGATACTAAAACCAATGAAGTATGTGGTACTACCACAGCTTTCCTCTTCAATGAGGATACATCTGAATCAGAGGATAAGTCTACCCTGATGACCAACTTCTGCCCAGCCACCCTCTTCCTGCTGACTATTGTGAGAAGAATGCCCTCACAAGTGATCCTGGCCCCCTCAAATCCATTTCCAAAATGGATCAAATGGGTATGATCCAAATTAGGGAAGTCGGCCTGATCCAAGGTAAGATCCATATTGTGAGGAATGGTAAAGACAAATTTCTGGGAACCTGCCATTGTACTAATTGAAATTGAAACTGAAACTGTACTTGCACTGAAAAGAATTTGTAATGAGAAATGAACTTGCATCAATTTTTTATCTCTATAGATTTTGAATTTTTGAATTTTATAAATTTGAACCCACATCCAACAACTTAGAAGTGTTAAGTGGGGTTAAAATGAATTTGAAGAGATTGATTGAAAGAGGAATTTGAGTATGAATCTAAACTTCAACCAATTTAGGTATGTTGAAACATGGATTCAAAATTTTGATAGGATGCTTCCATAGGTTCATTTTTGTTATGAATTTGAGTTTTTTGAGGACCCTTTCCTTTAACAAATTTGGGTATGTTAAGGGTCAAATGATTTTGTTTTGTTTGAATGTTTTTGGAATTTTTACTTTTCTTAGCAAATTTAGATATGCTAAGTAAACTAAAAAGTGATTGTTTCTTTTTGCGGGTTTGTTTTGTTTTGATTTTTGGAAAATTTTGGAATTCTTACTTAGCAAATTTAGGTATGCTTAGTGAAGAATTCAAGTGTATTTTGTTTGATTTTGAAAATTAAGATTCTTAGCAAATTTAGGTATGCTAAGAAAATCCTAAGTTTTTCATTTGTTTGGAAATTTTTGATTTTTGAAAAGGGTAGGATCCTTTAGCAAATTTGGTATGCTAAGGGGAACCCAAGGTACTTCATTTTGTTTTTGAAATGATTGAAAGTAGAGATTCAACTTTAGCAAATTTGGTATGCTAAAGGCAAAGTCCAACTTGGTTTTATGAAATGGAAATTTCACTTAGCAAATTTAAGTATGCTAAATGAAATTCCAAATGGTGTGTTTAAAATTTTAATTTCATTTTTTATTTTGAAATATGGAAACTTCCCCTTAGCAAATTTGGTATGCTAAAGGAAGAAGTTCTAAAGGAGTTTGAATGTCTTTGTTTTGACTTTGGAAACTTTACTTTAGCAAATTTGAGTATGCTAGGTGAGGTTCCAAAATATGTTTTGAAATTTTTTGAATTTTTGACTTGGAAACTTTACTTAAAAAATTTAAGTATGTTAAATGAAGTTTCCAAATATTGTTTGAAAATTTTGGAATATTTGGATTTGGAGAGTTCACTTAACAAATTTGGGTATGTTAAGTAAGGTTCCAATATGTGCTTTGAAAATTTTTTGAGTTTTGGAATTGGAAACTTTACTTAACAAATTTACGTATGTTAAGTGAGGTTCCAAAATGTGTTTTGAAAATTTTTGAATCTTGGATTTGGAAACTTTACTTACCAAATTTGAGTATGCTAAGTGAGGTTCCAAATGTGTTTAGAAAAATTTTGAAATGTGATTGTTGATTTTGATTTTGGAATTGGAAACTTCACTTAGCAAATTTAAGTATGTTAAATGAAGGTTCCAAATGTGTTTTAAATTTTTTTTTGAAATATGATTGTTGATTTTGAATTTTGTTTGAATTTGGAAACTTCACTTAGCAAATTTATGTATGTTAAATGGAATTTCAAAAATGTGTTTAGAAAATTTTTGGATTTTGAATTTGGAGACTTCACTTAACAAATTTGGGTATGTTAAGTGAGGTTCCAAAATGTGTTTTAGAAAACAATTTGTATTATGATTGTTGATTTGATTTTGGATTTTGAAACTTTACTTAACAAATTTGTGTATGTTAAATGAAGTTCTAAAATGTGTTTAGAATTTTGAAAAAATAAAATTGGATTTGGATTTTGGAAACCTTACTTAACAAATTTGTGTATATTAAATGAAGTTCCAAATTTTTGTTTAGAAATTTTTTGATTTTGGGATTTGGAAACTTCACTTTAACAAATTTGGGTATGTTAAGTGAGGTTCCAAATGTGCTTTGAAAACTTTTGAAATATGATTGTTTATTTTGATTTTTGACTTGGAAGGTTCACTTAACAAATTTTGGTATGTTAAATGAAGTTCCAAAAGTTGTTTGAAAATTTTGAAATGTGATTGTTGATTTTAATGTTTTGAAAAGAGGATCTCCATTCAACAAATTTAAGTATGTAGAATGGAGATTAAGTTTATTTTTGAAATGTGAATTTTTTTTTTTTTTTTTGTGTGATTGTTGCTTTTTGAAAGAGAAGACTTCCAACTTAAAAACATATGTGGGATATGTTTAAGTGGGATTTCCTAAAAGATATTTTATTTTTTTTAGTTGGGAATGAAATTTTCATTTAATAGAATGAAGTATATTAAATGAAGGTATTCATGTGTGCTTTTTGAAAATTTTCATTTTGTTTACAAATGAACTTCCCATTCAAAAAGTGTAAATATATTGAATAGAAAAATTCATGTGTGCTTTTTGAAAAGTTTTATGATTATGATTGTGATTTTTGAAAAGGATGGTTATTTATTTTGAAAATGATATCTTCATCAAACTGAATTAAAAGAAGATATTCATTTGTGCTTTTGGAAAATGTTATTAGTTTTATTCATGAAAATTCCTACATGTAATAATTATGTGAATTGTTAAATGAAGGTGAAGAAATTTTGTGGAAAATATTTTATTAAGTGCATTTTTGAAAAAGGTGCTTTTGAAAAGCAAAATTCTTTATAGAAGATTTATTCATTTTAAGATGAACCTTTCCTTATCATGAAAATGATAAGGAGAAAATCTTTAAGATGTTTCATTTTATTTTAGATCTTTTCATTTTAGCCATTGGAGAAACCCAACGGGGGGTTTTAAGACCAACAAGGAATGCGGTCCTAAAACCTAAAGATGTTGGTTAACTTAACTCTAGAATGAAATGAGCTAAGTGCCAATGGGAAGAAGGATAGTTTGGATTCATACCAAAGTACAAACCAACTATCGATACTCAAAGACAATGATTATTTACCAAAGATGGAGAGAGCACCATCCCTGAGTAAAAATTTGTGGTGAAAAATTTCTATAAGAGTCGCCTTTCCAATCTAAGGAGAAAAGAAAGAGGAACCCTTACAAAATTCATCTTGGTAAGGCATACAGATCCAGATGTACTTATTAGTGATGGATACATCATCAAGGTATAGTGTACTATCTCAAAAGGAAGTCCTTTGGAACCAAATGATAAGACTCATAAGGATGATGGGTTTGCATATGTACCAGAGATTCTTTCCCTACATTACATGGAAAACTAAAGTAGGGTTTATTTTAAATTGGGTTTGTTAGTTTCCCTACAGGGACAAGCCCCCATAGTTAATTACATCCTAAGGGACGGGATCCCGTAGAAAAACTCTCGATTAAGGTAAATGATCGTTATCTTTGAAGATTTAAATGGGAATGACTATCAATCGATTGGTTTATATTTTTGAAGATCAAATGGGATTGATCAAATGAGGGAGTTATTATTGGAGCCAAAATGAGAAATAAGTAGGAGATGCTCACGATGCTAGGAAACCTAGCGAGCATCTCAAACTATCCTAAAATTGGGCTTTACATTTTGGAAATTGATTTAATTCATTTGAGTTGCATTTTTATTAGAATTTTAGGACTTAAGATTCTTTAACACAAGATTAAGTAAATGCCTAAGAGGTGAGAAAATATGCTTATGGCCCACAAAGGGGAGAAGCAACCTCAGAACCTAAATCTATGGAGCTTTGGCAATGGCCAAAAGCATAACTTAAATCTAAGGCAAAAATGGGTAATCGGTTTGCCTCCATAAGAGAGAGAAAATCACCCGACAACTTGGACTTATAACCGCCTGGGGGTTGCTACCAACTAACTCCTCCTACAATTTTAAATACATGTAGGAAAGTCTTTATGCTTATGCAAGATAGCTAGGCTATTTTATTTAGAAAGAGACTAAGTCCTTAAACTCACTCCCTAAAGAGACTAGGTCATGTAAAGGGACATGCTTCAAATGACCTAAATCTAATGCAATTCAATTTTTATTTTTTTTATTTTTTTTATTTTTTTTATTTTTATTTCTAGGCAATCATTTTGACTCAAGCTAATAGAATTTTTTATGACTAATGCATGAGAAATCAGATTATTGGCCTTAGGGGTGTTAGGAAAATCTCCTACCCTTTAGCTTAAACCATTCCTCACTTTCCTTCTTTCAAGTCAAACTCCAAATCAGTTCTATTTGATTTTCCCTAAACTAAATTCAATTATATGATTCAATTCTATGATTGAAATCCATGATTGAAAGATATGATTGAAACCCATGATCAAAATCCATCAAAAATTCCTAAGTTCAAATTTCCTAAGTCCTTAACCCTTTCTTAAGGACTTAGCCAACATTCTGATTCAAACATATTCAAATCTTTGAGATTTTCACATACTCCATTTATATTCTCATTTATATTCACATTTATAAATGAAATATAAATTCAAACCCATCAAATCAAATTCAAAATTTCAAATCAATTCATGAAAATTTTCTTAAGTCCTTTTAATTTTCCATTAAAGGACTTAGCCAAAATCAACTCTAAACTTTGATCAAATCATTCAAACCCTTGGGATTTTTTCAAAACTTATTTATATCCTCATTTTTTCAAAACTTATTTATATAACTCATTTAAATCAAACCCTAAAATTAAATTCCAAATTTAAAATTCTTGAAATTCCTTTAAATTTTCATTAATGGATTTAACCTAAACTTTGATCAAACCTATTCAAATCCTTGGGATTTTCTCAAAACTTCTTTGTAGTCTCATTTATATTCTCATATATAAATTAAATTTTAATATAAATCAATCAAATCCAATTCAAAAATTAAATTTTAAATTAAAAAAAATTGCTTTAAATCCTTTAAATTCCCTTTAATGGATTTAACCTAAATCATGATTAAACTCCTTCAAATTTTTGAAATTTTCTCATGATCAATTTATATTATCATATATAAATGAAATATAAATTCAAACAATCAAAACCAATTCCAAAAATCAAACCCAAATCCAAATCTAAGCCTTTCAAGTCAAAATCTTGAACTTAGCCAAATCAATTCCAAATCAATCCAAACTCTAGATTTTCTCTCATGGTTCAATCAATCCTACAATCATGAGCTCATATATAAATCCAAACCTCAATCCTTTCAAAACCCAAATCAAAAATCAAACCCAAGACCCTTCATATTCTTCTTTGAATATGAAATTTTTCAAATGGATCAAAATCAATTTGACTTCGAACCATTTGTAAATGGATTTATATTTCAATCATAAGTTCATATACAAGATCAATCAACTTCAAATCAAGCTTTGATCAAGCCATTTGACCCACTTAGGCTCACTTGACCCAAAGTGACCTAAAGTACCCTTATAAGCCAACTTTTGATCCTAACCAAATTAGATTTAAATAAACTCATATATCCCTCTCATCATGACCAACAATCATCATGGATGATCAATCAATCAAATTGGGTCAAATCAAGTCAAACTTTAAGGTTGACCAAGTCAACACTTAACCTAAAATGAAACCTAACTTAGCTAAAATTCATCATAGGCCAAATTGATTGAAACCATTGATCCAAATTCACTCATGACCTATGTTTGAACTTGACCAAGCCAACATTTGAGCCTAACTTGCTTTGGCCTACTTGACCCAAGTTCATCCATTTTGACCTAAGGGCCAAAATGTGTCAAGCCAAATTGATTGAAGCCAATAGGTCAAGTCCATTCCAAATAACTTGTGGAACTTGACCAAAGCCTCAATTGTCCAACTATACCTAACCTAGCCCAATTGACCTTAGATCCAACACGACCTAAAGGGGTCATGTTGAGCCAAAATTGAACTTAACCCAAATTGATTGGAAACAAAGATACCAATCCACTCCATATGACTAACCAAATCTAAACCTACCCTTGACCTACCCCAAATAGATCAAATGGGTCAAATAGGTCAACTTGGCCCATTTGACCTAAATGAGTCATATGAGCCAAAACTAAATCTATACCAAATTGAACTAAACCAAAGGAACCAAAACATTTCAAATGGTCATATGAACTTGACCCAACCCTTGGTTTGACCCAATTTGACCAATTGGTCAACTTGACCCAAGTTGACCCATTTTGACCTAAATGGGTCAACATGAGCCAAACCCTATCAAATGGATTTCAAATCCAATGAAACTTGGCCAAACCTATTTTCTCAACATACCAAACATATCCAAAGTGAAAAATAACAAAATGACCATTTCACCCCTAGACCATAGAATAAATTTTGGCCTAGCCATGGGTTTTTTGGTCATGCCCTCTTCACAATCACTTAAGGCTTTACTAAAAGCTCAAGGGGACTTAGTGATGAGTGGTGCACCCAACCCAATGGGTTTGGGTCAGCCCATTTGACCCATAGACCAAACCCGACCACCTATGGAAAAATTCAATTTTTAAACTCCCTCCTAAGCTCAATTGGATGCACATGGGAGGTTGGCAATCCACTCAAGGGATCAAACTGACCATGTGTAATGATCTAATAGCCTAAACAGCTCACTCTATATGGTCAATTGAATCAAAATGGAAACTAAGGGGTCGATCAGCCGATTGCCATAGGGGGAGATATACTCCCCATAATTCAATGAAATTTGACTTCACTCTTGATCGATTGGAGCCTAAGAATCCTTAGCAACCACCTTAGAGTATTCCTAAGCTTTCTAAGAGAGATTTGAATCTGGCATTTCTCAATTTCGCACAGTGAAAAATAAGGGAGCTCACCTCAATTCCCAATTTCCTCTACACTCGATCTCCTTCTAATTCCTCTTGCACACTTGATCTAGGAGCTAAGTCAAATTGGCCTAAGCTTCCTCTGAATTTCTAGAGGCAAAGAAGGCCTCAATTCAATCAAAGCTGCAAGGATCTTGAAGAGGAGTTGGTCCACCCACTGATTTACTCAACCCCAAGGCTTGAAACTTATAACAGGGCTTCATCTCCACTAGACGAAGCTATCTCATCGATCTCAAGCACCGGTGATCACCTCCGATGAGGTATGTGATTTTTTGACCACTTAGATTAGGAGGTGTTGGTCCTTTGTGAAAGGAATTTTCATTACATGTGAAATCCATCGTTGGATTGGCCGCTCTATTGCTCTAGATGGTGTGGGTTAATTCTTGAATGATTCTATGCTAGATAGGACTTAGATCTCCCCTTGGATCATGGATGGTTCATATTCATCCTCAGGGAAGAACTTGGCTCATCTCAGCCATCCGTCCGCACATTAGATGACGGTTGAGATTATATGGCACATTTTATAAATCTTTTATCCGATTTAAACCACGGGTTAATCCTTAGCCATCCAATCTTTGATCGGACAGCCAAGGATATAAGCGCGTGTGCCGCCAGCTGCCTTCCCAATTTGACATTTAAGTGGATGGCTCACAACATGATGCATGTAAAGCGCGCTAACCACCGCCACCACACGCCGTACCGAGCGATATGTGGATTAGTTAGGGGTTTTAATTAATTCCTAATTAATTTAAAAATCTCCTAAAAATCATAACTCTTCATAAAAAAATAAAAAAAAATGCAATGGAAAGATAATTTCATCTAGAATTTTTTTAAAATGTTTTCAATGGATTTTGAATTCCCTTTCTTTTGAATTTGGGTTTCTTTGAATTTTAATTAGATAATTATTCTAATTAAGTCACCAATTGATCTCAAATTTTAGGTTCATTTTAGGGATGACCTCTCGCCTCTAATTTTCTTGAGATTTATTGGGCTTTTTGGAAAATTTCTAGCATTCCCCTAATTACCCTTCATGTAATTAAGATAATAAGGTGTAATTAGTGGATTTATCCTATGATTAAGTTTGATTAAGGATCCAATGAGTAGAGGTTTTATGGAATAATTTTGGGGCATTTCCCAAGCTATTCCCTAAACCCCTTTTCTCCTTAATCCCTTCTTAATTAAGTTTAATCATTAATCCCTTTAAACAATTTTCAAAAAATTCTAAAAGTTTCAAAATTAATCTACTTGGGTAGATGCTTAGGTTTAGCCTAAGTCTAATTAAGGAAATTAAAACCCCTTCATAAGTATGAAAGGGTGTTTTAAAAGTACTTAACCTAAACCTTAATTTTAATTAATTTAAGCCAAATTGCATTAGGCCTTTTCATTATTAGGTGCATCACAAATTTAAATACCTTGTGGGTTTTATGTCATATCATTAGCTCATAATTACTTAGTTAATTTTTCTAAGGTGGTGTAGGTAACGGTTAATTAAGCCACTTAATTTACACCATAACCTAATCAATACTTAAAATGGATTTAATTATCTAAAAATTAAACAAAAATATAAAACACATGTGGAATGGGTTAGAAACAAACTCATCTCACCTTTCAAAATTAAATCAAACTTCAAACTAAACAAAATCATTTTGAAATTCACTTTGATTTATTCTAAATTTTCTTATTCTTTAAGAATGTCTTTAGATTTAAGTAAAGTGAGTTTGTTCATATGTTTTCATTGATTTAGATCTTTCCCAACATGTTAAGTTGTATGTCATGTGATTCATGCATTCATAATTTCATGTTTCAAATTTTAAAATAAAAATTGTTTACTTTATGTCAAATGTGCATGTGTTGGCTAAAGTAAAATATGAGTGGCTATTATCACTACTAAATCCAAAGTATTTTAAAAACTTATAAATAAAACATCAAATCTGAAAGTGTGTTGTTCTTATATCTTAATTATTAGCTTGCATGTGATGGATTATAAAAGCATGTTTAGCATAGGCTCTCTTTCTTCCTCATGTTAGCATAGTTTTGAATAGGAGTTAGTAAGATGTAGGGTTCATTTGAAAAGAACCCAACACTTACTTAAGTCCAAACCCTATTCATCCCTATACTCTCACTTAAGAAAGTTTCCTATACTTGCATGCATAAATTTCATAAACAGAAATGAAACTATTAAATAACTTTTGCATATTCCTTTTCCATTTCATTTCTTTTATATACATGTTTGTACTTAAGGAAAGTGGTATATTTTGGACAAGGTTGTGAGGTTTAAGCCCTAAGTAGGTCTTGTACCTTACACCTCTGTTAACAATGGCATTGTACTAATCACTTATGCCTTTCTTACTTTCATGTATGTATGTGAAATTTTGGATAAGGAAAACCTTTCTACTTAAGAAAATCATGCATATTCAACTTCTAAATTTTCTTAAATGGATTACTTAGCATGCATCATAAAGTGTGTTAACTATTCTCATTTGCATGTATAGATATGCTTAGGGTCCATCCATATGCATGTTATATATGTTGGGAAAGAAATGAAGTAATGTGTGTTATGTGAATTTTGATTCATTTTATTTAATCTTAAAATGCCTTTCTTTTGAATAGGCTTGTTTAGAGCTTTTCTAAACTTAGGATTGATTAAAATATGTAATCAAAACATTCACCTAAATGAAATTAAAATGTGAATTTACCATACAAATTACTTAAGGATGAGGGAAGGAAAGAGAAGTTCTCTCTTTCCTCTCTTCATAACTTAGTAATTAATTGTAGGTTTCACTTAAACCAAATTAAAACATGAAATAAAAATAACCCAAAACACTTAAACAACTTAAATGAAACCCTCTCTAAGTTGAACATGTTCTTCACACTTAGAAAATTGAACCTAAAGTCATAAACCAAGCATATACACAAGCCTTCAAAGCATACACATTAGCCTAAGTCACCACTTCTTTTAGGTTAGGTCGGTGCATGGTTTGATGTTATATTTTATTTGTGATGAATTTTTTAGACTGATGTTAGTGTATGCTCATAGAATGAATGGTAGGATAGTCTAACTATTCTTTTTTGTAGGGGATTGTGCTTATATCATAAATAAAAATATAAATGTTTCTTTAGGTGCTTATACCCTGCATAATCCATAGGTGGACTTAGTCACCCATGTGTGGGTGATAAGTCCAATATACATGCTTGGGATTTGGTGTGATTTAACTAACCTTTATTTTGAAGGTGTTATAGATTTCCTTTTCCTTTTCATGTAAAATTTATATATTTAGGATTTTGAATGATTTGTTATGGGGATTAGATGAGCATTGGTCATAAGATCCTATCTTATGCACCATGTGAAGCCTTGGAGCATCTACCATCAAACCTTCCAAAGGAGGAATCAAAAGAAGAAAGAAAAAAAGAAAAGAAGAAAGAAGAAAGAAGAATAAAGCTTGAAGATCCCCCATAACAATGAATTCCTTTGCTTAAATTGTAAATTAATTCATTTGTAATCCGGGTTGTATAAGGTAGAGCTCCTACCCATATTTGATATTTTTTGGTGGTGCCCGACCACAAACGGCCATTTATTCTTTTTGCGATTAGCTTTATAAATTGTTTGATGATTTGTTTAGCTTTTGCATTAAGTGGCATATTTTTTCCTAGTTTCTTCCTTGCTTTATGTATGGCATGGATGTGGATTAGGTTCTTTAGGAAAAAATAAATCTTTTACCCAACTTAATAATTTAAACTAAAATTAAACAACTTATAACCTCACCTAAAGCTTAGGATTAATATCAAGATAAGAGAATTAGCAACCCCTTTAGCTAGATGAACATTTCTTTATAATATCATGCATAAATGCATCTTATTTCACTCTTGATTGAGGGTTTTCCACCTTGCCAGAGAATCTTGACCTTGAGGGTCGTGGTGGAAACTCACCTCCTACCTTCTCACTGATTTTGGCCAATAATAATCATTTCTCATGCATTAGTCATAAAATCCTATTAACCTAAGTCAAAATGATTGTCCAAAATAAAAAATAAAATAAAATTTGAATTGCATTAGATTTAGGTCATTTGAAGCATGTCCCTTTACATGATCTAGTCTCTTTAGGAGTGAGTTTAAGGACTTAGTCTCTTTCTAAATAATAAATACCCTATCTTGCATAAGCATAAAGACTTGCCTACATGTATTTAAAATCATAGAGGAGTTAGTTGGCCACCCCCAAAGTAAGTCCAAGTTGTTTGGTTTCTCTCTCAGGAGGCAAACCACTACCCACCCATTTTTTTTCCTTAGATTTAGGTTGTGCCGCCCTCCAAAGCTCCCTAGATTTAGGTTTTGAGATTACTTCTCCCCTTTATATGCCATAAGCAAAATTCCTCACCTCTTAAGGATTTCCTTAATCTTGTATAAAGGAATCTTAAGTTCTAAAATTCTAATAAAAATGCAACTCAAACAAATTAAATCAATTTTTAAAATGTAAAGCCCAATTTTAGGATAGTTTGAGATGCTCGCTAGGTTTCCTAGCATCGTGAGCATCTCCTACTTATCCTCATTTTGGCTTCAATAATAACTCCCCCTTTTGATCAATCTCATTTCATCTTCAAACATAAAACCAATTGATTAATAGTCCTTCCTATTGAAATCTTCAAAGAAAATGATCATTTACCTTAATTGAGAGTTTTCCTAAGGGATCCCCCTTAGGATGTAATTAACTATGGGGCTTGCCCTAGAAGAACTTAACAAACCCAATTTAAAATTGCTTTACTTTTCATGTAAAGTAGGGAAGAATCTCTGGTACATATGCAGACCCATCATCCTTAGGAGTCCTTATTGAGGTGATTGGTTCCATTAAAGGGTAGTGACTTCTATCTTCGAGATAGTACACTATACCTTGATGATGTATCCGATCACCTGAATAAGTACATCTATGGATCTGCATGGCATCTTACCAAGATGAATTTTTGTAAGTCTTCTTTCTTTTCTCCATGAATTTGAAAACACTTTATAGAAATTTTTCACCAGATTTTTCTAGCACTCTGGGGATGGTTCCTCTCTCCATCTTTGGTAAATGATTATCTTTGAGTATCGATAGGTTTGTACTTTGGTATGAATCCAAGACTATCCTTCTTTCCTTTGGCACTTAGCTCATTTCATTCTTGAGTTGAGTTAGCCAACATCTTTAGGTTTTAGGACCACATTCATCATTGGTCTTAAAACCCCCGTTGGGTTCCTCCAATGGGTAAAATAAAAAGATCTAAAATAAAAATAAACATCTTAAAGACTTTCTCCCTATCATTTTCATGATAAGGAAAGGTTCATCTTAAAAATAATAAATCCTCCATAAAGAACTTTGCTTTTTCAAAAAGCACCTTTTTCAAAAAATGCACTTAATAAAATAATTTTCTAGAATATTTTTCACCTTCATTTAACAATTCATACAATTGTTACATGTAGGGATTTAAAAATAAAAGTAATAACATTTTCCAAAAGCACAAATGAATATCTTCTTTCAATTCACTTCGATGAAGATTTCATTTTCAAAATAAAATGAACAATCATGTCTTCCAAAAATAACAATCACAATCATAAAACTTTTTTAAAAGCACACGTGAATTTTTCTATTTCAATATATTCAAACTTATTGAATAGAAAGTTCATTTGTAAAAAAAAAAATTAAATTTTCAAAAGCACATGATCTTTCTATTTTAATACTCACTATTAAATGGAAAGTTCATTTGTAACAAAATTAAAATTTTCAAAAAAAGCACATGTGAACATCTTCATTATTATAATTTATTTATTAAATGAAGATTTCATCTCAAAAAAAATAAAATATCATTAGAAATCTCACTTAAACATATCCCATATATGTTTTAATGGAATTTCTCTTTCAAAAAAGCAACAATCACACACAAAAAAAAATTTTATATTTCAAAAAATAAAATTGATCTCCATTCCAATACCTAAATTTGTTGAATGGAGGTCCTCTTTTCAAAACATTAAAATTCCAACAATCATAAATCAAAAAGATTCTAAACACATTTTTGAAACTCCATTTAACATACACAAATTTGTTAAGTAAAGTTTCAAAATCCAAAATCAAAACCAACAATCACATTTCAAAATTTTCTAAACACATTTTGGAATCATTTAACATACCTAAATTTGTTAAGTGAAGTCTCCAAATCAAAATTTTTCAAACACATTTTGAAATATTTAACATACACAAATTTGTTAGCATTTCAAACTCAAATTTGTAAGTAAAGTTTCAAAATCCAAAATCAAAACCAACAATCAATTTTCATTAAAACACATTTTGGAACTTCATTTAACATACAAATTTGTTAAGTAAAGTTTCCAAATCCAAAATCAAAATTTCAAAAAAATTTCAAAAACACACATTTGGAACTTTATGTAACATACCTGAATTTGTTAAGTAAAGTTTTCAAATCCAAAATAAAATTTTCAAAAATATTTCAAATACATTTGGAACATCATTTAGCATAATTAAAACTTGCTAAGTAAAGTTTCTAGATTTAAAAAATTCAAAATCAATAATCACATTTCAAAAAATTTCAAACATACATTTGGAATTTCATTTAGCATAATCATATTTGCTAAGTGAAGTTTCCATAATCCAAAATCAAAATCAATAATTATCTTTTAAAAAATTTCAAAGCACATTTTGGAACTCATTAACATACCAAATTTGTTAAGTGAAGTCTCCAAATCCAAAAAATTCAAAATTTTCAAACAATATTTGGAACTTCATTTAACATACCTAAATTTGTTAAGTAAAGTTTCCAAATCAAAAATTCAAAACTTTTCAAAACATATTTTTGAACTTCACCTAGCATACTCAAATTTGCTAAGTAAAGTTTCCAAACTCAAAACAAAATTTCAAACACCTTTTGGAACTTCTTCCCTTAGCATACCAAATTTGCTAAGGAGAAGTTTCCATTTTTCAAAACCAAAACAAATCAAAATTTTAAATACACCATTTGGAATTTCATTTAGCATACTCAAATTTGCTAAGTGAAATTTCCATTTCATAAAACCAAGTGGGACTTCATCTTTAGCATACCAAATTTGCTAAAGTTGAATCTCCACTTTCAATCATCAAAACAAACAACACTTAGGATTCCTTAGCATACCAAATTTGCTAAAGGATCCTACCCTTTTCAAAAATCAAAATTTTCTAAACAAATGAAACACTTAGGATTTTCTTAGCACAATAAATTTGCTAAGAATCCTATTTTTCAAAAATTAAACATAATACACTTGGATTCCTTACTTAGCATACCTAAATTTGCTAAGTAAGAATTCCAAAAAATTTTATAAAAAAATCATTGCAAAACAAAATTTTCAAAAGAAACAAGTACTTTTACTTCACTTAGCATACCTAAATTTGCTAAGTAAAATTCCAAAACATTCAAATAAAATAAAATCATTTTAACTTTACATACCTAAATTTGTTAAAGGAAAGGGTCCTCCAAATCACAAAAAATTCAAATTCAAAACAAAGTGAACCTATGGAAGCATCCTATCAAAATTTTGAATCCATATTTCAACATACTTAAATTTGTTGAAGTTGGGATTCATACTCAAATTCTTCTTTCAATCAATCTTTCCAAATTCATTTGAACCCCACTTAACACTTCCAATTGTTGGATGTGGGTTTAAATTTTCAAAATTCAAAAATTCAAAATATATGGAGATAGAAAATTTATGCAAGTTCATTTCTCATTGCAAATTCTTTTTAGTGCAAGTACAGTTTTAGTTTTAGTCAATGCAATGGCGTTGTGAAATTTGTCTTTACCTTCCCTCATGGCATGGATCTAGCTTGATCATGAACTTCCTCATTTGGATCATACCCATTTGATCCATTTTGGCCATGGATTTGGGGGGCCAAGATCACTTGTGAGGGCATTCCTCTCACAGAGAAGAGGGTGGGCGTCATGGTGGTAGACTACTCCATTTCTCCTCAGAAGAGGAAAGTTGTGATAGCCAAATACTTGGTTTCAGTAGCAATTCGGCTTAGTTCATCCCAGAGTTCACATGTTGCCCCGAGCATGCTAGCACCCTACCATCTATACCTCCAAGGGTAAGGCTCCCCTGATTTCAGGGCTTGCCTCCCACATTTGAGTATGGGTCTAGCTCACACTCCTCTCATCCTACTCGCACTCAACGTAGGAACAAGAAATGTATGGTCAAATGGTTCCATACACAATAGAGAGCTGAGAGAGGCTAGTTAGCCATGGATGAGTCTCCCATGATCACTTCACCACCGGTTATGGAAAAACCAAGTTTCCATCCTCTCTTAGAGAGAGGATGCAGAGGATCATCACCTCCTCCAGTGGTGCATCTACTAGGAGTAGGAGGTCGAGGTCGCCTTCGCCTATTCTATGCTGTAGGCGCATACTGACGCCACCGGGTACCGCTAGATTTGGATTTGTTATTCCCAGTAGGGAGGCATCTCCAGGAGAGGGCCGAGGCCCATACATCATACATTAGAGAGGTGGAGGTTCACCGTAGTCACTGCCGCTTTGGTTGACTTTTCCAGGCATGCTACCATACAGATAGTATTCTCCTCATGGGACTAGCCATCATAGGGCACTCGTATAGAGAGTCGGTGGTGTCTCCACCCCACCGCTCTACCTCCTCGCCATCGCCAGGTTTCAGATCACCCATTCCATCCAAGGCCATGAAGGCCACATCGGGAGAAACCCCCGTTGGATAGCCAAGGGATCCTCCTCCTACACCACCCATTGGTAGGTCGAGCTCGCTCTACCTTCTTCCCCAAGGGTGGAAGGAGTGGCGACCAGTATTGTAGTCATTCCTTCACCAACTCCACCCATTCGCTGATGGAGATGGTGATGACTATCCGGATATTCGATGGCGCAGTAAAGGGTGAGGATCATCCTGTGATTGTTACCCTATTATCCAGATAATCATCATTCTAGTGAGTACAAATATTGACTCCCCATAAGTGAGGTCTGCCTCTCGCATGATAGCGATCACACCGACTCCAAGCTATTTGTACCTGCTAAGTTAGATCGATCCTTAGATGAGAAAGTTGCACACTATTTTATGGAGAAGGAGATCTTAGGCATGGTTTGATGAAGAAAGAGTCAATCCCAATGAAGATGACTTGATGGGGATTCACCGATATGCATGGTCGACTAGAGGTTCTCTTAGGAGTAAGCCATGGAAGGTGATGAGGTTGATCAAGGAGACACAGAATCAACCCATCACCGACATAGCTTTAAGGTAAAGATGAATAGATTGATAGGATGGCATAATACAGACTTGTTAGCAATAGTGAAGCAGCTCATAAAGCCTAGTTCATCCTAGTACATGTCATCCTAACTAGTGCATGTCTTAGTTAAGACTCTACCTCCCTTTGAGCAGGGTAGCACTAGTCTATATAACAAGGTAGTGGATATTATCTCCATACATAAAAAAAGATTTAAAATCCATGGTTGAGCAGCAGGTGAAGGAAGCTCTGGCTCAAGCCCGGGAGGATCATCGCCCAAAGGGTAGACCCTACCAGGAATTCATGTTATCCAGTATCCCAAGGGTTTTGTGCCTCCTTCCTTCAAAAGCTTGTAGTATATGCAAGCAAGTGGCAATGATGCTTTACTCTTTAGACTCTTTGTCAATAGCCTAGTGGGTATCACTTTTGATTGGTATGCTAAACTACCTAATGGTTCAGTTAAGATATTTGTTGAGTTAGAGCAACTCTTCATCAAGAGATTTGATGGAGCTTAGCAAAGGGTTACTGTAGGCGATGTTGTTGTAGCCCAACATCACTCTTGTGAGTCACTTATTGATTATATTCTCTGATGGAGCAACCGAAGTATGAAGTGTAAACCACAGCTATCTGAACAGCGTGCCATTGAGATTCTCTTGAAGAATATCTATGGCCCGATTGCCTTCATGCTTAAGGGCTTCACCATAAAGACGTTTGAGAAGCTAATCAATAAGGTGGCTAGTCTACAAGGAGAGGCCAAATAGTTTCCTTTTCAGATCGGCCCAAAGTAGAAATCCCAAAAGGTTTATGAGAAGAAAAAAGCAAGCGCTTGACAAGGGGAAGCCTAGAGATCACTGAGAGACCATGACCTCGGCCTCCACCTCCTTTTTCACCACGAGGTAGCCATCTTCGCCTCCATCCTCCACGGCCAAGACAAACCACGACCACCATACCACCAACAAGAAGCATGCATATCCCGCCGTGTAGCTATGGTCCACCTACTCTTTAGATAAGTTAAACAAACCTTATTCTTTTAAGAGGGAGGTAATCAAGAAAATCTTTAAGAATCTCTTAAAGAAACTTGATTTTCCTACCCAAGCCTAGGAGAGAGGGAGTAGCAAAAGTCATGATCCACACTTTTGCCCTTACCACTATATGCTAGGCCACATTTTGGAGGATTGCTTTACATTCAAGGATTGGCTTGAACATAGTTTCAAGATCGGTGTTGTAGTTATCCCAAAGGAATACCTTGGAACAACCTTCCAGTTCCATTAGGGTAATCCTTGGGGATACAAGTGATCCTACCAAAACCAAAGAAGGTTGGGACATTTCTTTGTCTAAAACCTCTAAGAAAATAATTCAAAAGATCAAGAAGCTTTCCTTGTAGTGAGTCCCAAACCTCCAACACCAAGGAAGGTTTGCTGCGTGCCAACTCTAGAAAGTGGGAGCTCAAGCAAAGCAAAGATGTGTCACCCCGATAGCCCCTTAGCACCCAACCAGGTCCATCTAGCCTTCGCAGCCTTCCACACCATGACTTCTTCCATTTAGCTAGCTTTTCTATTTCTTCTACTAGTAGAACTCTTGTATCAAGATAAGGGCATCAAATCCCTTACTCCACTCACTTTACTTGACTTCTACTTTGTACCTCCAAATACTTCCAAGAAATTGAAGAATAAAGTTAATTTGAATTACATCTGTGTCTCTTCTGATGAGTTTTCTTCTTCTATTCCTAATGATAACTCTTTAAATCTAATTATTCAAGTCTAATTAACTATAAATGATCTTCATCTTTATTTATTGAGTTGATCTTCCAACTTTGAATACTATGGTTCACCTCTTGAGATAGACTTGGAATCATCCGATTCTGAGTCCCATAGGAGAAGTAGGTGAGCTCAAGTGTAACTTGCCACCACCTTGCCTAGAGATTACAAGTCAACCTCCATAGTGGCAAGGTTCTACCTCCTAGGTAGCACCTCTAGATAGAGAAACAAGTCATTGGAAGATCAAGAAGCCCTTCCACAGATGCTCCACCCTTGGATATGCTTGTGGAAGACCCAAGGTGGACTACAATGTCCTTTCTCATCTAAGAAAGTTGCCATCTAAGCTAAGCATATTTGATGCCCTTGTCTTATCCAAAGAGATGAGGGAATCACTAATCAAGGCCCTCCTTGATCCAAAATATGCTTAGCTCATCTGACCACTATAGGTGAGGAAGCACATTATGCAAAAGAAGCCCAAGGGATCACCTTCATGATGAAGACCTTCTTAGGGGACTTGGAGCACAACCATCCTCATACACACATGACATGGATAAAGTGCACTCACAAGGTTCTCGTGGATTCGTGCATCAAGAACATTATCTAAAGACCCTCATTTATTTGAAGATCAGACATATTTCCAGGAGATGTGATGATTGAGAGGATTCAATGATCAAGGTGAGCTTTTGGGTTCTATAGTGTTACCATTGGAGATCGATGGTGGAAGATTGAAGCCAAGTTACATCATTGATTCAAATACTTCATTCATTTACTTTGCTTGGTAGGCCTTGGATACATCAGAATAAGATCATTCCATCCTCCCTTCATCATGCATCAAGTTCAAAAGATGGAATTGAGTACATGTCAAGGGATGAAAAGCCATTCTAGTTAGAGGTTGAGATTTATGAGGATGACTATCTTCCTCAAAATACCCTTTCTCATGAACTTGGAAAAAATTCAAATGCAAATACAAAAGAAAAAGAAAATGAAGCAAAAGAAAAGATAAAAGAAAATGAAAAGAAAAAAAGTCCAAGTGAGCAAGACAGGGGAATTGAAGAAGTGGATCATATCACATTCCACCCACGTTCATTCCATCATATGGACATGTGGGTAGGATGGCTCAACCTCCACAGTGGAGAGGTAGAAATAGAGGCGTTCAGGTGGGAGACCCCTAGTTGGCCTTGACCAATAGAGGTCATGTTCCGTTCATAGAGTACCCCTATTCACATAGACTTGGAATCCAGCTTGGAGGATGAGTCTAATGTGATTAGTATACCAGCCAACCCTCTCAGCGGGTTCCATTGGAGGTGACTTTTGATCCAGATAGAGACAAAGACCAGGCCTCCAAGCAAAGCAAAGTATTCAAATCTAGTTTATGTGAAACTATTTGGCAATAGTTGGGAACCTTAGCTCTTACCTCACTTACATCCCAAAAGTTGAAGGTATAGTAGCTAAGGAAGTCCCTAAGTCTTCCATGACATGAAGTAAGAGGTTCTTTTTGGGTTCATCATCCTCAAGTCGAGTTGATGTAGACTTGAGGAAGATACTTTAAAGAATTAATGGAATTACCTTTTGACTTTTTTACTGTGTTCAAAATCTTATACAGAAAGGTTTAGTTCCTTACACTTGGTCCAAGCAAGAATACTTTTTAAAAAAATTATGGAACAATATGGTAGGGAAGCATCAATCAAGACTAGGATTGACAAGTGGGTCGGTCGATGATGAAGATTATTGCTAGTTGTTACCAATCATTTGATAGTTCTTCTCACACATCCCCAACTCTTATGAGAATGTGTGTTTAGAAACTTATGATCAGATGATCTCCAAGTCAAGAGGCACCACCAAAATTTGAAGAGGAGATTCATTCACAATCGACAAGCTTAAAGAAATCAACCTTGATAGAAGAAAATCCTCGACATACATCATTTATTCTTGAATGAAGAAGAAACCAATGACTTAGTTAGGCTATTGGAGTTTAAAGACTACTTTTCACATGGAGTTATGAAGAAATGCCTATCTCTCGATGTTAGTCCAAGCTAGCAATAGACCTAACGTTACCCTATTAAGCAAGCTCCTAGGCATGCGATTAGAAATTGAACAACGGTCATTTTAAAATCAAGCGATCGATGCTGGTTTCATCAGGGAAGAAAAATATCCTACCTAGTTAGCCAGTGTCATCCCAATTAAGAAGAAGAATGGCCAAATTTGCATTTGCATCAATTTTAGGGACTTAACAAGGCATGTCCTAAGGATGAGTTTCCTCTTCCTATACTAGAATTAATGGTGGACATTGCCTCATCTCATGCAGTCTTCTCTTTCATGGATGGGTCATCACTATAACAAATCAAGATGTCTCACGAAGATGAAAGAAACACTACTTTTCGAACACCGATCGGAATCTTCTTTTATATGGTCATGCCTTTCAACCTTAAAATTGTTGGTGCTACATACCAAAAGGCCATGACTTAGATCTTTAATGAACTCATCCATCATCAGGTTGAGTGTTATGTTGATGACCTAGTAGTCAAGCGGAGAAAAGAAAGACCACCTCTTTGACTTGAGAATAATTTTTGAATGGTTAAGATAATATAACCTCAAAATGAATCCCAAGTGTGCATTTAGCTTAGGAAATTTGAGTTTGTTTGACCGGGAATAGAAATAGATGCTGAAAAGATTAAAGCTATCTTAGAAATGCCACCTCCGAAGAGTTTAACTCAACTCAGATCCTTTCAAGGATGGTTGGCATATCTAAGATGCTTTATCTCAAACTTATCGAGGAGATGCAAACCATTCTCAGCACTTATAAAAAGGATGTCAAGTTCAAGTGGGATGATAAGTGCGATGCATTGAAGACATCAAAGAATACTTGGTGAAAGCGTTCTAGCATCCTATCCGGGCAGCCATCCTTTACACTGTTGCATTGGATGACTTTCTCAGTGCTCTATTGGCTCAATCCAATGATGAGGGAAGGAAAATGCTCTCTACTACCTCAACCATCATCTGATTCCTGCTGAAGTAAACTATCCACCTACTGAGAAACATTGCCTAGCTTTGATCTTTGCATCTCAGAAGCTACAGCACTATATGCTTTCTCATAAGATGAACTTGATCTCAAGAACCAATCCACTATAGCATCTCATGACATGGCCAACATTTTCTAGATGTTTGGCTCATTGTCCATGATTCTCTCTGATTTGATATCATTTGTACCCTGCAATGCGATAAAGGATACTAGCGATTTCTTAGCACACCACTTCTCGATTCTCTTAGTGACAATCTCCGATGAACAAATCATGAACTTAGGGGAGGCTGGCAACTACCGATGGGAGATGTATTTTGATGGTGCTTCTTTTCTTAAAGGTGAAGCACCACATCTATTCTCCCAGGAAAGCGGGGTAGGAATAGTTCTTCTAACTCAACTGATGTGATGAGATTCTCATACTATCTTTCCAACCCTGCACCAAACAATGAAGGCAGTATGAGGCTTTGATTGCGGTTTGGAGTTAGCCATCACTATCGCGTCAAGAGCATCAACATCTTTGGGGATTCTCAATTGGTCATCAACTGTTTGGTCCTACAGTCCTCCCAAGCTTCATCATTACTATGAGTATACCATGAAGTTGTTGGCCAAATTCAAAGTCACCATCTATAAGGTTCCAGCGAGAGAACATAGTAGCATATTTTGGCAAACTTGCCAAAGAGTTGGCATGTCCGATGAGTCCATTTCAATAAGGGTCCAAAATAGACAAGTCTTGTCCCTTATTGATTTGGAACTCATCGAGAGACTTTCCCTTGAAGGGGAAGTTGTCATTGCAAAAATGGACAAGGAGCTGGATTGGAGGCAACCATTCATAGATTATTTGAATACCAGCAAACTACCTCAAGAGAAATCTCAAGCCCATCAGGTGAAATAGAGAGCTCTTTCCTATGCTCTTGTTGATGGCACCCTGTACCGACGGTCCTTTGACCAAATGTGGTTACGTTGTTTAGACAAACATGAAGCCCATGGCATTATAATCGAGTACACTCAGTCTATGGAGCTCATCAATCGGTCAAAGATGAAGTCAAAGATCAAAAGACTTGGATACGCCATGATCACAGTTGCATGGATAGCTAGGAGATGCCATCGTAGTGCGGTGTGGTCCTCCACCAACCACAACATTCTACACCCTACTTTGGCTTCATGGCCATTTGAGTGTTGGGTACCGACATTGTAGTCGATCGATCCTCCTTCTTCCAAGGGGCATCGATTCATCTTAGGCCTCGACTACTTTTCCAAGTGGAAGCCATCCCACTCGAGAGGTCACACTCACCATGTGCTTCAATTTTTTAGGAACCATATATATAGGTTTGGGGTGCCTCGATGAATTATATCGATAATGGTAATTCATTCAAAAGCATAAGATCAATAGATTTTTAGAAGACGGTATAGATTGGAATACTCCACCATCTACCCAGATAATGGTTTAGCGAAGCATTCAACAAAACTCTCATCCTATTGAAGACTCTTGATGATAATAAAAAGTGGAATGAAAGTTGGTTGAAGCCTGCTACCGCACCATACGAACTCCAACTCAGTCTACCCCATTTTCCTTAGTGTATGGGTCCGAAGCCATTCTTCTTTTGAAGTTCAACTCCCATCACTAAGGATAGCATTGGGTAACAAGATCACTCGAGAATGCAAAGTTATGTTAGAAGAGCTCAAGGTTTGGAGGAAAGTCATGCATGCCAAACCTCGAGTTGTACAAGGCCAAAATGATTCAAGCTCACAACAATCTGGTCCACCCTAGGTCTTACTGAGTAGAAGAACTTGTGTTAGCCCTAAGGAGACTAATTATTGCCCGTCAAAAGATGGGAGGCAAGTTTGAACCCACTTGGGAAGGCCCTTATGTCATAGAGAAGGCCTACCAAGGAGGATCTTATCACTTATTGATTAAAGGGGAACACGATGCTTCCAATTAATGGGCTCTATCTAAAGAAATATTACCCATGAAATAAAACTTGTTTGAAAATAATCATTAATAAAAAGAAAAAAAATTTGATTCCATTCATCAAATCTCCTCTTCCTTTCAAAGTGTTGTTTGCTTGCTTGTGAATCCGTTGTGGCGTATTTTAGGGTAGGTGTAAGAGTCCCCTAGTGGCATCCTACTCTTTCACACACAACACAATCTCATGCTTTTAGAATAGGTGTAAGAGAACCCAGAGGCATCTATTTTGATTAGCATAACTAAGTTAGGTGTGAGAGAGCATCCTTTCTTAGTGGAATTCTTGTTGCCATCTGTGGCATCATTTCATAATTCCTCATGTTTTAAGGTAGGTGTAAGAGTCCCCCAGGGCATCTATTCCTTTTAACACATGCACAACAATAAACACAAATCTTTTATCTCGAGCTATTTGATGTGGGAGCAAGCCCCTTATGGCACTCACTCATTAGCTGCTCTAGGTCGGGTCTACATGTTACCTCGCTAGTTTGTCACCATAGTTATCATTTGTTTGGAGGATGTGAGTCCCAATGCTTTCTTCCTAACTTGACCATTACAAATGAATGAGCGCCTTGTTAGTATGGTATGCTTCACTTCCTAGCTGGTAAGCTACCTCATGTTGACTTTGCTTAAGAAGATGTGAGTCCCCATGCTTTCTTCTTGAACTAGCCATCATGCTCTAACTAGGTCAAATATTTTTGAGGTTTAGGATAAGTCTCCTAGAGGCTCCTTTCTTCTTGACTACTTTTGAGTCGATATAAGTCCCCAGTGGCATTCACTCAGTAGTCACCCTAGGTCGGATAGCACCTGTTGAGCCGAAGATAAACTATCCTAGCAATCAATTCCACTATAAGAGAATGTGAGTCCCTGAGCTTTCTTCCTAGGCTATTTGTTACAAACTAACAGGCACCTTAGGTTGGTTGATGTTCGCTATGCTGACACCAACTCTCCCGGTGAGTACACCACTCTTGGCAAATATGAGTCCCTGTGCTTTCTCCTTGAGTTGGACACTGAATCCTATTGAATTTATGACTAGCCATGTCATTTTTCAGGGTGTTGGATTAAGCCTTTCGCCCCATCCCTGGGCACTCTATTTGGATCAAGTTTTGCAACCCCATTTAGACACTACCGGGTTACTTTTGGATTGGATAGTTCCCCTTTCTAGTAGCCACCCCTGGTTGGAAAATGTTTGATGGATGCAAATTCTCCTTGGTTCATCTGAGATAGTCTAGGCGATATAAGCTCCTTCTAGTTTGATCTCAAACTAACAAGTTCCATGATAAAACAAACAAATTAATTAAACTTGGATTAGATTCAAGCCCCAAAGGGCCCCTTTTCCCAAGTAGGCATCTATCTTTAGGGCGGTGTCGTGACTCCCTATAGAATTGCTACTACGAGTTGAGATAAATCCCGGTGGTACTCACTCCATAGTTCCCTTAGGTTGGGTTCAATTTTTTGCCATAAATAGGTTACCCTCATTCGCTTTGAAAGATATAAGACTATGATGCATTCTTTCTAGCATGATTGTCACAAATGGCGACACAGGTCGGGTTCAATTTGTTGCCCAAATCACCCCAGTGGTCTTTCTAGTGGAAGATGTGAGTCCCTGAGCTTTCTTCCTCTCAATTGATCATTGCAAAGCAAAAGACACTCCTTTGGTTGGA
Source organism: Cymbidium sinense (assembly GCA_021442155.1). Lineage (NCBI taxonomy): Eukaryota > Viridiplantae > Streptophyta > Magnoliopsida > Asparagales > Orchidaceae > Cymbidium > Cymbidium sinense. The sequence goes on along the minus strand of CM038221.1, from coordinate 168,040,080 downwards.
TAGTTCTCCCATCAACCGAGAAGCTACTCCTTTGTTTCAGTAAATTTGAGATAGGTCTAGGTTCTTATAAGCTCCTTCGCAATGTGATCCATCATAAATCAACGAAATCTATCAAAATAAACTAAAAAAATGAAAATTAAATCTTGACTATTCTTTGAGTTGATCTAAGTCCCCTAGTGGCATTCACTCAATAGCCAGCCCTAGGTCGGGTTCGATTTGTTGCCCAAAAAAACCAATCACCCTAATGGTTTCTTGTTTCTAGAATATGTGAGTCCCCATGCTTTCTTCTTAAGACTTGACCTTTATATACCAAAAGGGATTTTCCTTGGTTGGATAGTCTTACCTTATGGTTGGTAGACTATTCTCTTTGAATTGGTAAATCTGAGTTAGGTCTAGGCTTCCTTAGTCCCGACTTAGTGCAGTTCATCGCAAACCAATGAGATCCATCATAATCAAAACAAACAACCCAAATTTAAAAAATGAAACTCAATCTTTACTATCCTTGAGTTGATCTAAGTCCCCCAGCGGCATTCACTCAATAGTCAACCTTAGGTTGGGTTCAATCTGTTATCTTGCCAATAGATTATCCCAACAATTGGTCTCTACTTTGGAGGATGTAAGCCTACTATGATTTCTTCCTAGTATAGTTGCTACATACCGAAAGGCATTTCCATTGGTTGGTTAATCCTACTATATGCTTAGTAGACTACCCCCTTTGGATTGGTAAATCTGAGTTAGGTCTTAGCCTCCGTGGCTCCTACTTAGTGCATTCCATCTCAAACCAATAAAGTTCATCTAAAAATTCAAACCTAACAAAATTAAAACCAATCAACCTCTCCCTCAATGGAGATCTCTCAGTGAGATTCAAAACAAATCAAACCTCTCATCCCTTGTGGATGACTTGAACCTGCTTCCCTAGTGCAAAGTTTACACTCTATCCATTAGTGGATTTCTTCCCTCTCTCTTATGTCTTGGACATAAGTAGAGCCACATTGCACTATGCCCTGGATTCCTTCTTTTTCCTTGGGTTAGGAATAGATAGTTTATGTTAGTGCTTGTGATCTTTCGATGTTATTGATCATTTCGGTCAACACCAATACGCGCGGTATTCCTGGTCGGTCACACCACACCTATTGGGTGCTCTTTGTTGACCTCATTTTTAGAATGAGAACTCAACACCTCCATCTTAGCCTTAGGACTTCTATTATACTTTAAGAATTCCTTGGTCTTAAGACACATCTATTGATTAGGTGGACACTCCAACCTAGCCCTAGAAGACTTAGAAGAGTTAGCCATAAGAATAGGTCATTCCTTAGGGGTGTTAGGAAAATCTCCAACCCTTTAACTTAAACCATTCCTCACTTTCCTTCTTTCAAGTTAAACTCCAAATAAATTCTATTTAATTTTCCCTAAACTCAATTCAATTCCATGATTCAATTCCATGGTTGAAAGATATGATTGAAACCCATGATCAAAATCCATCAAAAATTCCTAAGTTCAATTTTTCTAAGTCCTTAACCCTTTCTTAAGGACTTAGCCAAAATTATGATTCAAACTTATTCAAATCTTTGAGATTTTCTCATACTTGATTTATATTCTCATTTATATTCACATTTATAAATGAAATATAAATTTAAACCCATCAAATCAAATTCAAAATTCCAAATCAATTCATGAAAATTTCTTAAGTCCCTTTAATTTTCCATTAAAGGACTTAGCCAAAATCAACTATAAACTTTGATCAAATCACTTCAAACCCTTAGGATTTTCTCAAAACTTATTTATATCCTCATTTATATCTCATATATAAATGAAATATAAATATAATCAATCAAATCAAACCTAAATTAAATTCCAAATTTAAAATGCTTGAAATTCCATTAAATCCTTAATATTTCATTAATGGATTTAACCTAAACTTTGATCAAACCTATTCAAATCCTTGGGATTTTCTCAAAACATATTTGTATTCTCATTAATATTCTCATATATAAATGAAATATAAATATAAATCAATCAAATTCAATTCAAAAAATTAAATTTCAAATTAAAATTTCTTTAAATCCTTTAAATTTACTTTTTGGATTTAACCTAAATCATGATAAAACTCCTTCAAATTCTTGAAATTTTATTATGATCAATTTATATTCTCATTTATATTCTCATATATAAAGAAATATAAATTTAAACAATCAAAACCAATTCCAAAAATCAAACCCAAATCCACTCAAATCCAAATCTAAGCCTTTCAAGCCAAAATCTTGAACTTAGCCAAATCAATTCCAAATCAAGCCAAACTCTAAATTTGGGTTTCTTTGAGAATTTTAATTAACTAATTATTATCTAATTAATTCACCAATTGATCTCAAATTTCAATCATTTTAATGACCTCGCCTCAATTTTCTTGAGATTTATTGACTTAATTAAAAAATCTCATTCCCTAATTCTTCATGTAATTAAGGGTAATTAAAGTTTAATTAGTGGATTTACCCTTTTATTAAGTTTAGATAATCAATCCATATTTTGGAATTATTTTTGAGCATTTCCCCTAAAACATTCTAAACCCTTTTCTCTCCTTAATCCTTTCTTAATTAAGGGTTAACTCATTAATCATCCCTTTAAACAATTTTCAAAAATTTTAAAAAGCTTCAAAACTTAATTGATCTATCTTGGGTAGATGTTTAGGTGTTTAATAGCCTAAGTCTAATTAAGGAAATTAAAACCCTTTTCATAAGTATGAAAGGGTGTTTTGAAAGTACTTAACTAAACCCTTCAATTAACTTTAATTGTGACCAAATTGCATTATGCCTTTTCATTATTAGGTGCATCATAGATTTAAATACCCCATAGGTTTAGTCATCTCATTGGCTCATAATTACTTAGTTAATTTTTCTAAAATGGTGTAGGTAAGTTCATTAACCAAATTTACACCTTAACCTAATCAATGCTTAAAATTGATTTAATTATCTAAAAATTAAACAAAAAATATAAAACACATGTAAGAATGGGTTAGGAGTAGCAAACTCATCTCACCTTTTCAACAATTAAATCAAGCTCCAAACTAAACAAAAATCATTTTGAAATTCACTTTGATTTATCTGAAATTTTATTATTCCTTAAGAATGTCTTTAGGATTTAAGTAAAGTGAGTTTGTTTACATGATTGCATTGCTTTAGATCTTTCCCAACTTGTTAAGTTATATGTCATGTGATTCATGCATTCATAAGTTCATGTTTCAAATTCTAAAATGAAAATTGTTTACTTTATGTCAAATGTGCAAGTGTTGGCTAAAGTAAATAACCAAAATTAACTATTATCACTACCAAAAGTATTTTCAAAACTTATAAATGAAACATTAAATCTGAAAGTGTTCTATTCTTACATATTAATTATCAGCTTGCATGTGATGGATTATAAAAGAATGTTTAGCATAGGCTCTCTTTCTTCCTCATGTTAACATGATTTTGAATAGGAGTTAGTAAGATGTAGGGTTCATTGGACAAGAACCCAACACTTACTTAAGTCCAAACCCTATTCATCCCTATACTCTCACTTAAGAAAGTTTCCTCTCTTGCATGCATAAATTTCATAGCAAATGAAACTATTAAATAGCTTTTGCATATTCCTTTTCCATTTCATTTCTTTTATATACATGTTTGTACTTAAGGAAAGTGGTATATTAGTCTGAACAACCCCGAGGTTGCGAGACTTTAAGTACTCTAAGTAGGTCTTGGACTTTACACCTCTAGTTAATAATGGCGCTATACTCACTTATACCTTTCATACTTTCATGTATATATGTGAAATTTTGGATAAGGAAAACCTTTTCTACTTAAGAAAAATCATGCATATTCAACTTCTAAATTTTCTTAAATCAATTACTTAACATACATCATAAAGTATGTTAACTATTCTCATTTTCATGTATAGATATGCTTAGGGTCCATCCATATGCATGTTATATATGTTGGGAAAGAAATGAAATAATGTGTGTTATGTGAATTATGATTCATTTTATTTAATCTTAAAATGCCTTTCTTTTCGAATACATTTATTTAGAGTTTGTCTAAACTTAGGATTGATTAAAAGTTGTAATCAAAACATTCACCTATATGAAATTAAAATATGAACTTACTTTAGAAATCACTTAAGGATTAGGGAAGGAAAGAGAAGTTCTCTTCTCTTTCCCTCTCTTTGTAACTTAATAATTAATTGTAGGTTTCACTTAAATCAAATTAAAACATGAAATAAAAATAACCCAAAACACTTAAATAACATAATTAAAACCCTTCTCTACATGTCCTTCATAGAACTTGCATAAGTCTAAGCTAATCATACCACACAAGCCTTCAAAGCAAACATTAGCCAGGTCACCACTTCAGCCTTAGGTTAGGTTGGTGTATGGTTTGATGTTATGTTTGTTTTATGATGAATGTTTTACCCATGTTAGGGTGTATGCTTTGAGAATGAATTTGCTTAATCTAACTATTCTTTTCTATAATTGTGCTTAATTTGTCATAAATAAAAATATAAATGCTTCTTGTATTCTTATACCTAAGCATAATCCATATAGACTTAGTCACCCATGTGTGTGATAAATTAATATACATGCTTGGATTTATATGGTGTGATTTAACTAACCTTTATTTTGCAGGTGTTAGCTAGATTTCCATTTTTCTTTTCATGTAAAAATTTGTATATTTAAGATTTTGGAATGATTTGTTATGGGGAATAGGATGAGCATTGGTCATAAGATCCTATCTTATGTACCATGTGAAGCTTTGGAGCATCAACCATCCAACCTTCCAAAGGAGGAATCAAAAGAAGAAAGAAGAATAAAGCTTAAATACCCCCATAATAATGAATTCCTTTGATTAATTTGTAAATTAACTCATTTGTAATTCGGGTTGTATAAGGGTAGATCTTGGCTACCTATATTTTATATTTTCTCAAATCTTGTGGTTTTTAAATGGCCATATTCTTTTTTTATTAGCTTTAAAATTGTTTGATGATTTGTTTAGCTTTTTTGCATTAATGGCATATTTTTTTTCTTAGTTTCTTCTTGCTTTATGTATGGTAATTGGATTAGGCTCTTTAGGAAAAATAAATCTTTTACCCAACTTAACAATTCAAACTAAACTAAAACTCATAACCTCACGTAAAGCTTATTAAAATCAAGATAAAAAAATTAGCAACCCTTTTATATGAGTATTTCTTTATAATATCATGCAAATGCATCTTATTTCACTCTTATTAGCTTCCACCTTTTAAGAACACATTTGTGGTGAAACTTACATCCTACCTTCTGTTGATTTTGGCCAATATCATTTCTCATGCATTAGTCATAAAAATCCTATTAACCTAAGTCAAAATGATTGTCCAAAAATAAAAATAAAATAAAATTTGAATTGCATTAGATTTAAGTCATTTGAAGCATGCCCCTTTACATGATCTATTCTCTTTCGAGAGTGAGTTTAAGGAAAATAAAAAATAAAAAAAAATAAAAAATAAAATAATAATTAAATAATAATAAAATAATAAAAAAAAGAAAAAAAAAGGACTTAGCCTCTTTCTAAATAATAACAGTCTAGCTATCTTGCATAAGCATAAAGATTTGCATGTATTTTAAAATCATAGGAGGAGTTTTGGCCACCCCAGGTGGTTTGTAATTAAATTGGTGCTTTGCTCCCTCTTATGGAAAAAAAATTACCCATTTTTTGCCTTAAATTTAGGTTGTGCTTTGGGTCCTACTCCTAAATTTAGGTTAGAGATTACTTCTCCCCTTTGCTCTAAGTATAATTCCTCACCTCTTTATTTCTTTAATCTTGTGTTAAGGAATCTTGAGTCCTAAAATTCTAATAAAAATATAACTCAAATAAATTAAATCAATTTCCAAAATGTAAAGTCCAATTTTAAGATGGTTTAAGATGCTCACTAGGTTTCCTAGCATCGTGAGCATCCCCTGCTTATTTCCCATTTTGGTTTCGATAATAACTCCCTCTTTTGATTAATCCCATTGATCTTCAAACAAAAAATCAATTGATTGATAGTCCTTCCTATTAAAATCTTCAAAGATAATGATCATTTACCCTAATCGAGAGTTTTCCTAAGGGATCTTGTCCTTAGAATGTAATAACTTGGCTTTCCTCTGGAACTTAACGAAGGTTTAAAATAAACCACCTTTGCTTTTCCATGTAAAGTAGAGGAAGAATCTCGATACATATGTAGAATGTCCTTAGAGTCCTTATTGAAGTGGTTGGTTTCATTAAAAGTGACTTATCTTTGAGATAGTACATCATACCTTGATGACGTATCTGATCACCTGAATAAGTACATCTACGGATCTGTGTGGCAACTTACCAAGATGAATTTTTGTAATGGCTCTTATTTCTTTTCTCCATAGATTTGAAAGGTGACTCCCTTATAGAGATTTTTCACCCCCTTATGCAAGATAGCTAGGATGCTATTTATTTGGAAATAGACTAAGTCCTTAAACTCACTCCCTAAAGAGACTAGATCATGTAAAGGGACTTACTTCAAATGTCCTAAATCTAATGCAATTAAAATTTGATTTTATTTTATGTTGGACAATTATTTTGACTCAAATAATAATTCATATGTGCATGAAAAAAAAAGAAGATTATTGGCCAAAATCAGAGAAGGAAGGAGGTGAGTTTCCACATGGATTTCAAAGGTCAACCATGTTTTATGGCAAAAGTGGAACCCCAAAATCAGAGTGAAATAAGATGCATGTCATGATATTACAAGAAATATCCATTCTAATTCTTTTATCTTGATTTTAAACCTAAGCTTTAGGTGAGGTTATGAGTTATTTAATTTTTTATTTTGAGTTGTTAGGTTGGGTAAAAGATTTATTTTCTTCCCTAAAGAGCCTAATCCACATCAAGGCCATACATAAAGCATGGAATAAACTCGAAAAATCATGCCACTTAATGCACAAACTAAACAAATCATCAACCAATTTATAAAGCTAATTGGAAAAAGAATAAAAGGTCGTTATGGTCGGGCACCACCACACAAACTCAAAAATATCAAATTGGGTAGCCAAGCTCTACCCTTATACAACCCAAATTGCAAATGAATTAAATTATAATTAAGCAAGGAATTCATTATTATGGGTCTTCTTTTATTTCTCTTCTTCTTTCTTCTTTCTTCTTCTTTTCTTCTTTTTTTCTTCTTTGGTTCTTTATTTTGGATGGTTGGAAGGTAGGTCACATGCATGGGATCTTATGACCAATGCTCATCTAATCCCTATAACAATCATTCCAAATCATAATTGCATAAATTTACATGAAAAGGAAAAGTGGAAATCTAACTAACACCTGCAAAATAAAGGTTAACTAAATCAAACCATGCAAATACCAAGCATGTATATTGGACTTATCACCCACATGGGTGACTAAGTTCACAGCCTATTATGCTTAGGGGTATAAAGCACCTTGCAAAAGCATTTATATTTTTATTTATGATAGTGCCCCTTAAGCACAATCCCCTGCAGAAAAGGATGATTAGACTAAGAGCATCCTACTATTCATTCTAAGAATACACACCCTAACATCTTGTCTAAAAACATATATTACAAAATAAAACTAACATCAAATCATGCACCGACCTAACCTAAAGCTGGAAGTGGTGACTTAGGCTAATGTGTATGCTTTAAGGTTTATGTGGATGCTTTATATAGGTTCAAATTTTCTAAGTGTAAACATATTCAACTTAGAGGTGGTTTTATTTAAGTTGTTTAATTATTTTGGGTTGATTTTATTTCATGCTTTGATTTAAGTGGATCCTACAATTAATAAGATGAGAGGGAAAGAAGGAGACTTCTCTTTCCTTTCCCTAACCTAAGTAATTTTCTAAAGTATGTTCACATTTTTAACTTTATTTAGGTGAATGTTTTGATTAAATATTTTTATTAATCCTAAGTTTAGATAAACTCTAAACAAACCTATTCAAAAGAAAGGCATTTTAAGATTAAATAAAATGAATTCACATAACACATTACTTCATTTCTTTTTCTTTTCCCATATATAGAATGCATATGGATGGACCCTAAGCATATCAATACATACAAATGATAGTATTTAACACACTTTATGATGCATGCTAAGTAATCCATTTAAGGAAATTTAGAAGTTGAATATGCATGATTTTCTTAAGTAAAAAGGGATTTCCTTATCCAAATTTTCACATACACACATGAAAGTAAGAAAGGCATAAGTGAGCTGTCCACACAGGTGTAAGGTACATGACCTACTTAGAACTTAAAACCTGCAACCTTGTCGACTAATATACCACTTTCCTTAAATACAAACATATGTATAAAAGAAATGAAATAGAAAAGGAGAATGCAAGAGTTGTATTAATGGATTCATTTAGTTTATGCAATTTATGTATGCAAGTATAAGTAGCCCTTCTTAAATTGTAGCATGGAGATGAATAGGATATGGAATTAAATGGACCATATATCTTACCAAATTCCTATTCAAAACTATACCAACATAAGAAAGGAAACCTATGCTAAGCATACCTTTATAATCTTCTCATAATTAAAATATAAGTAGCATACTTTCAGATTTGATATTTTATTTATGTATTTTGAAAATAATTTTGATTTAGTAGTGATAATAGCCACTCATATTTCTAGTTTAGCCAACACATGCAAATTTGACATAAAGTAAACAATTTCATATTAAACTTGAATTTGAAAAATATGAATGCATGAAACTACATGACATACCAATTTAACATGCTGGAAAAAGATTTGAAGTAATGAAAGCATGTAAACAAGTTCACTTCACTTAAATCCTAAAGACATTCTTATAGAATAAAAAAGTTTAAAATAAATCAAAGTAAATTCAAAGTTATTTTTGTTTAGTTTGGAGTTTGATTTAATTTTAAAAAGGTGACATGAGTTTGCTGTTCCTAACCCATTCCCACAAATGTTTAATATTTTTTTTTTAATTTTTAAATAATTAAATCCATTTTTATACATTAATTAGGTTAGGTATGAATTAAATTAACTTAATTAACCCTACAACCTAGTTAACCAAATAATTATGAGCTAATGAGATGACATAAAACTCACAAGGAATTTAAATTTGAATGCACCTATAAGAAAAGGCCTAATGCAATTGGCTCACAATTAAAGCTAAGAGGTTTAGCAAGTAATTTCAAAACACCCTTTCATACTTATGAATTGGGTTTTGATTTTCTTAATTAAATTTAGGCTATTAAACACCTAAACCTCTATGCAAATTAGATTAATTAAGTTTGGGAATTTTTAAGAATTTGTAAAAATTAATTAAGGGGATAATTAATGAATTAACCCTTAATTAAGAGGAGATTAAGGAGAGAAAAGGAGTTTTAGAGAATAGCTTAAGGGAAATGCACCAAAATTATTCCTAAACCTCCTATCTACTGGATCTAACCTTAATCAACCCTAATCATGGATTAAAACCACTAATCATACCCAAATTATCCTTAAATACATAAGGAGGGTAATAAAGAAATCCATATGCAATTCTTCTAATCAAGCCTTCAATAAATCCTAAGAAACTTAGGAGAGGTAGAATTCATCCCCTAAATTATACCCAAGAAGTTTGGGAATAATCAGAGGCTTAATTAAAAAGTAATTAACAAAATAAAGTCTCCAATAAAACCCAAAATCAGAAAAACTCATAATTGAAAACCCATTGAAATTAATTTTAAAAAATTCTAGGTTGAATTATCTTTCCATAGGATTTTATTTCATATTTTTTTGAATTTTCTAGAGGGAGTTATGAATTTTAAAATATCCCCATGTTAATTAGAATTAATTAAAACATTTTAACTAACCCTACAACTCACGGCATGATGCGTGGCACCGGCGGTCAGTGCGCTTTACATGCATCACACCATGATGGATTTACTTAAATGTCAAATCTAAAATGGCGATTGGCAGTGGATGCAGTTTGATCTCTATCGTCCGATCAAAGATCGGGCAGCCAAAGATCTCCCTATGATTTTAAAACGAATAAGGGATTTCTAAATGTGTGGAATTATCTTGGTCGTCTATCAAAATGTGATGGATGGGAGATCCCCAAGTTCTTCCCCATCAAGAAACCATCCATGATCAGGGATGATCAAATCGTGAGCTTCATTGAAACCAAACTCAACCCACACCATCTAAAGCTAAAGAGCACACATGGTCAAAATCAATGGGATTAAAATTTCTTTCATGACCACATTAAGTTTAATGGTCAAAATCCCATACCTCAGGTGATCAGGCTCGATTCCCTTGAAGCTTATGCTTGGACAAAGCCTTGCTGAAGTTTTGAGCACTTGAGGTTGAGTGGATTGGTATATGGACCACCTCTGCAGCCTTGATCTAATTTAACTCTTCCTTGCTATGGGAACTCCAAAGGAAGCTTGGGTGCACTTGACTTAGCTCCTTGATGCAAAGCAATTTAATTGAGGTGTGAAGAGGAAGTTGGCTCATCAATAGCTCCCTATTTTCAACTCAAAATTGAGAAATGGAGTTTTCAAATCCTCTCTAAGAAGCTTGGGAATACTCTCTAAGGCTTGCTATAAGTTCCTTAGCTTCAATCAATAGAGGGGACCTTAGAATTGAAATGAATTAGGGGGAGTATATCTCCCGCTTGAAGGATCGGATGACTGTCCATTCGCTTGCCATTTTTGATCAATGAAGCTTATGCAGTGGGTTGTTTGATCATTTAGGAGTGTGCACATGGTCCATTTGAGCCAAGAAGTGGATTTCCAACCTCCCAGGTGCTTGAATTTGAGTGGGATATGGATTTTGAATTTGGAGTTTTGACCCATGGGGTTGGGTTTAGTCTAGGGACAAATTGGGCAACCGAAACCCATTAGGTTGGGTGCACCACTCTACATTAGGTACCCTTGAGCTATTAGGAAAGCCTTAAGTGGATATAAAGAGGGTATGACCAAATTATCCATGGATTAGGCCAAAATTTGTTCTATGGCCTAGGAGTCATTTTGTTGATTTTTCACTTTGGATATGTTGGGTATGTGGAGAAACTAGGTTTGGCCAAGTTTCATGAGATTTGGAATTCATTTGATAAGGTTTGGCTCATGTTGACCCATTTAGGTCAAAATGGGTCAACTTGGGTCAAGTTGACCAATTGGTCAAATTAGGTCAAACCAAGGGTTGGGTCAAGTTCATATGACCATTTGAAATTTTTTGGTGCCTTTGGTTTGATTCAATTTGGATTAGTTTTGAATTTGGCTCATATGACTTCATTTAGGTCAAATGGGTCAAGTTGACCTATTTGACCATTTGACCTATTTGAGATAGGTCAAGGGTAGGTTTGGGTTTGGTTAGTCATATGGAGTGGATTGGTATCTTTGTTTCCAATCAATTTTGGTTATGTTCAAATTTGGCTCACCATGACCCCTTTAGGTCATGTTGGGTCTAAGGTTAGTAGGCTAGTTAGGTCTAGTTGGCCAATTGAGGCTTTGGTCAAGTTCAACAGTGATTTGGAATGAACTTGACCCATTGGTTTTCAATTTGGCTTAGATCAAGTTTTGACACATTTTGACCCTTTAGGTCAAAATGGGTCAACTTTCAAGTGGCCAATTAATAGTTAGGATCAAATGTTGGCTTGGTCAAGTTCAAACATAAGTCATGAGTGAACTTAGATCAATGGTTTCAATCAATTTGGCCTATGGTGGAATTTGGCTATGTTAGGTTTCATTTTTGGGTTAAGTGTTGACTTGGTCAACCCTTAGGTTTGACTTGGTTTGACCCAATTTGATTGATTGATCATCCCATGATGATTGTTGATCATGATGAGAGGCAAATATGAGTTTGGTTCAATCCAATTTGGTTAGGATTAGAATTTGGCTCATAAGGATACTTTTGGTCACTTTGGGTCAAGTGAGCCTAAGTGGGTCAAATGGCTTGGTCAAAACTTGATTTGAACTTGATTGATCTTGTATATGGACTTATGATTGAAATATAAATCCATTTACAAGTGGTTTGAAGTCAAATGGGTTTTGATCTATTTGACAATTTCATATTCAAAGGAAGAATATGAAAGGGTTTATGGTTTGATTTTTTTTACTTGGGTTTTGATTGGGTGATTGAAGTTTGGATTTATATATAGGTTCATGATTGTAGGGTTGATTGAATCATGAGAGAAAATCAAGAGTTTGGCTTGATTTGAAATTTATTTGGCCAAGTTCAAGATTTTGACTTGAAAAGTTTAGATTAGATTTTGAATGGATTTGAGTTTGACTTTTGAAATTAGTTTTGATTGTTTGAATTTATATTTCATTTATATATGTGAATATAAATGAGAATATAAATGGATCATGAAAAAATTTCAAGGATTTGAAGTGGTTTAATCATGATTTATTTAAGTCCATTAAGAAGGATTTAAGGACTTAGGAAAATTTAGTAGGATTTGAATTTTTGAATTTGGTTTGATTGATTTATATTTATATTTCATTTATATATGTGAATATAAATGATTATGAGAAAATCCCATGAATTTGAATTGATTTGATGATGATTTAAGCTAAGTCCATTAATGAAAAATTAATGACTTAAGGAGATTTTAAATTAGGAATTTAATTTTTCCTTCGATTTTAATGATTTATATTTATATTTCATTTATATATATATGAATATAAATAAGAATATAAATGAGTTTTGAGAAAATCCCATGACTTTGAAATGGTTTGATCAAGATTTAGTCTAAGTCCATTAATGGAAAATTAAGGACTTAGGAAAATTTCATGAATTGATTTGGAATTTTCAGTTTGGTTTAATTGGTTTGAATTTATATCTCATTTATATATGTGAGTATAAATGATAATATAAATGAATTATGAGAAAATCTCAAAGATTTGAATTGGTTTTGATTGTAATTTTGGTTAAGTCCATAAGGGTAGATTAAGGACTTAGGAAACTTTGGACTTAGGAATTTTGATGGATTTTGATCATGGGTTTCAATCATAGATTTCAATCATACGAAGTTGATTTGAGTTTGGAGAATATCAAATATAATTGATTGGAGTTTGACTTGAAAGAAGGAAAGTGAGGAATGATCTAAGTTAGGGGTAGGAAATTTTCCTAACACCCCTAAGGAATGACCTATCCTTATAGCTAACTCTTCTAAGTCTCTAGGGCTAGGTTGAGTGTCCACCTAATCACTAGATGTGTCTTAAGACTAAGGAACTCTTAAAGTCTAAGAAGTCCTAAGCCTAAGATGGAGGGTTGAGAGCTCATTCTAAAAATGAGGTCAACAAGGGCAATAGGTGTGGTATGACTAACAAAGAACACCACGCGTGTTGAAAATGATCAAGAATCGAGAGATCATAGCACTAAGAAATAATCTATCCTTGACCCAAGAAAAGAAAGAATCCAGAGCTTAGTGTGTGGCTCTACTTATTCAAAGATAAGAGAGGGAAGAATCCACTAAGGGATGAGTGTGAACCTTCCACTAGGGAAGCGTTCAAGTCATCATCCACAAGGGATGAAAGGTTTGATTTGATTCTCACCGGGAGAAAGATTTGATTTGTTCCTAGGAAGAGGGTTGAATTTGTTTCAATTTTATTAGGTTTGAATTTTTGATGAACCTATTGGTTTTGATGGGTTGTAGAATAGAGCCATGGAGGCCAAGACCTAACTCAGATTTGCCAATCTAAAGGAGTAGTCTACTAAACACATAATAAGACTAGCCAACCAAAGGGATGTCTTTTGATGTGCAGCAACTGTACAAGGAAGAAAGCGTAATAGACTTACATCCTCTAAAGTAGAGACCAGTTATTGGGGTAATCTATTGACAAGGCAATAGATTGAACCCAACTTAGGGCTGACTATTGAGTGAATGCTGCTGGGGGACTTAGATCATCTCAAAGATAGTAAAGATTAATTTCATTTTTCAAATTTGTTTATTTTTATTATGATGGATCCCGTATATTTACGATGAAATGCACTGAGTAGGGGTTTATAGAAGCCTAGACCTAACTTAGATTTACCAATTCAAAGGGAATAGTCTACCAACCACAAGGTAGGACTATCCAACCAAGGGGAAATGCCTTTTGGTATATAATGGTTAAGTCTTAAGATGAAAGCATGGGGACTTACATCTTCTAGAAATAATGAACCATTAGATGATCGTTGCTTTGGGCAATAAATTTGGGCGACCATTGAGTGAATGCCCTGGGGACATCAACTCAAAGATAGTCAATAATTAATTCCATTTTTAAATTTATTTTTGGATTCTGCAGGTTTGTGATGGATCACACTAAGAAGGAGCTTACATCAGCCTAGACCTATCTCAAATTCACTAAACCAAAGGGAGTAATTTTCTGGCCGATGGGAGAACTACCCAACCAAAGGAGTGCCTTTTGGTTTGCAATGATCAATTGGAGGGAAGAAAGCTCGAGGACTCACATCTTTCACTAGAAAAGACCACTGGGGTGATTGATTGCTTTGGGCAACAAATTGAACCAAACTTAGGGCCGCCCGTCAATTTGTGAAATCATACTAGAAAGAAAGCATCATAGTCTTAAATCTTCAAAAGCAGAATGACTATCGGGGTAATCTGCTTATGGAAAAATAGATTGAACATCCTAAGGAGACTAGGTGAGTACCAGCAAATTTATAAAATCAAGTAGTCGAAATTCTATGAGTTCTTTAACTAAAGATAGGATGCCTTCTTAGGAGAAGGGGCCCTTTGGGGGATCAAATTTCTAATCAACAAGAAAATTAATTTTGTTTGTTTGGTTTATTTTAGTTATTTGTTTGTTTTATCATAGACCCTATTAGTTTGTGAGGGATCAAACTAAGAGGGAGTTTATATTAGCCTAGCCTTATCTCAAATTTATTGAACCAAGGGAGAATCTACACATCCGCTAAACAAACTCTCTAATCGTAGGGGTGGTTACTAGGAAAAGGGGACTGTCTGATCTAAAAGTAACCCGAGTAGTGTCTAAATGGGGTCATAAAGGACTTGATCCAAATAGAATGTCCGGAGGGGATGGGGCTGGTAAGAACTTAATCCAACACTTTGGAGAAAATGACATGGCTAGTCATATATAATAGGTATTCAGTGTTCAACTCAGGGAGAAAGTGCGGGGACTCATATCTGCTAAGAGTGGTGTACTCACTGGATGAAGCACTGTTAGCATAGAGAACATCAACCAACCTAAGGTGCCCATCGATTTGCAATAATCAGTATTCTAGGAAGAAAGCTCGGGGACTCACATTCTCCTATGGCAATTTGTTGGGATAGTGTCTTGACTCGGCAGTGTCTCAGGGCGATAATGAGTGAATGCCATTGAGGGACTTATATCGACTCAAAAGTGGTCAAGAGAAAAGGAGCCTCTGGGGGACTTACCCTAAGCCTCGAATATACTCAACCTAGTTAGAGCATGATGGCTAGTTCAAAAAGAAAGCATGGGGACTCACATCTTCTTAAACAAAGTCAACATGAGGTAGCTTACTGGCTGGACAATGAAATCTACCATACTAACAAGGTGCTCGTTGGTATGCAATGGTCAAGTTAGGAAGAAAGCATGAGGACTCACATCTTCCAACAAATAATCACTGGGGTGACATACTAGCAAGGTAGCATTTAAACCCGACCTAGAGTAGCTAATGAGTGAGTGCCATATGGGGCTTGCTCCAGCATCAAGTAGCTTGAGATAAAATATTTGTGTTTATTGTGCATGTGTTAAAAGTAATATAATGCCTCTGGGGGACTCTTACACCTACCTTAAACACACTAGGGGTCTTGATGGATGGCAAACAAGATTCCCACTATAAAAGGATGCCACTTGGGTTCTCTCACACCTAACTAAGTTATACTAATCAAAATAGGATGCCAATTGGGTTCTCTTACACCTATTCTAATAGCATCATGAGATTGTGTTTGTGTTGTGAAAGAGGGATAGGATGCCATTGGGGGACTCTTAAACCCTAAACCGCGTCACGTGGATTCGCAAGAGCAACACTTGAAGAGAAGATTCGATGAATGGAATCAGATTTTGTTCTTTTTATTAATAATTATTTTCAAACATGATTTATTTCATGGGTAATATTTCTTTAGATAGAGCCCATTAATTGGATGCATAGGGTGTTCTCCTTTACAATCAATAAGGTGATAAGATCCTCCTTGGTAGGCCTTTTCTATGACATAGGGGCCTTCCCAAGTGGGTTCAAACTTGCCTCCCATCTTTGACAGCAACAATTGGTCTCCCTTAACACAAGTTCTCTACTCAAAATACCTAGGGGGACCGACTTGTTGTGAGCTTGAATCATTTTGGCTTTGTAGAACTCAAGGTTCTGGCACGCCTGTAAGAACTTTCCTCCAAACCTTTGAGCTCTTCTAACCATAATTTTGCATTCTGCTCTGTAGTGATCTTGTTACCCAATGCTATCCTTAGTGATGGGAGTTGAACTTCTAAAGGAAGAATGGCTTTAGACCCATACACTAAGAAAAATGGTGTAGACTGAGTTGGAGTTCGGTATATGGTGCGGCAGGCACACAAGGCTTCAACCAACTGCTCGCTCCACTTTCATTTGTTGTCATCAAGATTCTTCTTCATTATCTAGATGATAGTTTTGTTGAATGCGTCCGCTAAGCCATTAGCTTTGGGGTAGTAAATGGTGGAGTATCTCCAATCTATAATTTGTCTTCTTGCAAAGCTGTTGGTCTTCATGCTTTTGAATGTAGTACCATTATCGGATATAATTCATTGAGGCACCCCAAACCTATATACAATATGGTTCCTAAAAATTGAAGCACATGATGAGTTGTGACCTCTTTGAGTGGGATAGCTTTCGCCCACTTGGAAAAGTAGTCGGTGGCAGCTAAGATGAAAGATGCCCCTTGGAAGAAGGAGGATCGATTGAACCTACAATGTCATACCCCAATACTCAAATAGCCATGAAGCCAAAGTAGGGTGCAGAATGTTGGGTGGCTGGTGGAGGACCACACCATGCACATTGCATATCTCCAGCTACATCCATGCAATCTGTGATCATCAAAAGTAGTATATCTGATCTTATCTTCATCTTTAGACCAAAATGATGCACTCCGCATAGACCTGAGTGTACCTCAGTTATAATTCTTGGGCTTCATGTTTTTCTAAACAACGTAACCATATTTGGTCAAAGGACCGATGGTACAGGGTGCCATCAACAAGTGCATAGAAGAGAGCTCTCTGTTTCACCTGATGGGCATGTGATCTTTCTTGAGGTAGTTTATCGGTGTTCAAGTAATCTTTGAACGATTGCCTCCAATCTAGCTTCTTGTCCATTTTGGCAACGGCAACCTCCCCTTCAAGAGAAAGTCTCTCGATGAGTTGAGAATCAATAAGGGATAGGACTTGTCTATTTTGGACCATTATTGAAATGGACTCATCTTGACATGCCAACTCTTTTGGCAAGTTTGGCCAAGGCATCTACTGTGTTCTCTTGGGAACCTTGTAGATGGTAATTTTAGAATGCAACTTCATGGTATACTCATAGTAATGGAGAAGCTTTGGCTTGAGGACCTGGTAAGACCTGGCAATCTGATTAATGACCAATTAAGAATCCCCAAAGATGTTGATGCTCTTGACACTGATAGTGATGGCTAACTCCAGACCGGCAATCAAATCCTCATACTCAACTTCGTTATTAGTACAAGGGTTGGAAAGATAGTATGAGAATCTCATCACATCATGGTTTAAAGTTAGAAGAACATTCCTACCCCTGCCTTTCTTGGGAGAGTAGATTATGGTGCTTCACCTTTAAGAAAAGAAGAAACACCATCAAAATACATCTCCCATTGTTCTCCCTAAGTTCATGATTTGTTCATCGGGAGAATCAGAAGTGGGTGTCTTAAGAAATCGCTAGTGCATGTCTTTTTTTTACCAGAGGCAATGTGATATCAAACTATAAAAGTATCATGGACCAATGAGCCAAATGTCCAGATAGCATTGGCCGTGTCATGAGATACTGTAGTGGATTGGTTTAGGAGATCAAGTTCACCTTATGAAAAAACATGTAGTTTTGTAGCTTCTGAGATGCAAAGATCAAAGCTGGGCAATGTTTCTTAATAGGTGGATAGTTTGCTTCAGTAGGAATTAGATGATGACTGAGGTAGTATAGTGCACTCTCCTTCCCTTCATCATTGGCTTGGGCCATCAAAGCACCAAGAGAGTCATCCAATGCAGTAGTGTAAAAGATTAGTGGCCTGCCTTAGATAGGGGCTACTAAAAATGGCGACTTCACCAAGTACTCTTTAATGTCTTCGAAAGCATGCTAGCACTTGTCATCCCACTTGAACTTGGCATCATTTTTGACAAGTGCTGAGAATGGTTTGCATCAGCATGATAGGTTTGAGATAAAGTGTCTTAGATATGCTAGCCATCCTTGAAAGGATCTGAGTCAAGTTAAACTCTTAAGAAGTAGCATTTCTAAGATAGCTTTAATCTTTTCATGATCTATTTCTATTTCTTAGTGTTGTACAAAAAACCAAGGAATTTCCACAGCGACTCACGAATGCACACTTGATTCATTTTCAAGGTTATATTATCTTAACCATTCAAAACTACTCTTAAGTCAAAAGGTAGTCTTCCTTTTCTCTTGACTACTATATCATCAACATAGCACTCAACTGATGGATGAGTTCATTGAAGATTCAAATCATGGCCTGGTATGTAGCACTAGCATTTTAAGGCGAAAGGCATGACCCTATATAAGATTCTCGAGGTTTAGAAAGCGGTGTTTCTTTCATCTTTAGAGACATCTTGATTTGGTTATAGCGGATGACCCATCCATGAAAGAGAAGACTGCATGAGATGAGGCAATGTCCACCATTAACTCTAGTATAGGAAGAGGAAACTCATCCTTAAGACATGCCTTATTTAAGTCCCTAAAATTGACGCATATGCAAAATTGGCCATTCTTCTTCTTAACTAGGATGACACTAGCTAACGAGGTAGGATATTTTTCTTTCCTGATGAAACTATCATCGATCAGTTTCTTGACTTCAGAAATGGCCTGTTGTCCAATTTTTAATCGCATGCGTCTAAGATCTTGCTTAATAGGGGCAGTGTTAGGAACTATTGCTAGCTTGTAGACTGCTACATCAAGAGATAATCTGGGCATTTCTTCATAACTCCATATGAAGCAATCTTTAAACTCAGTCAATAGCCTAACTAAGTCATTGGTTTCTTCTTCATTCAGCAATGAGCTGATGTATGTCGCATGGATTTTCTTACCCTGATTGATTTCTTTAAGTTTGTCAATTATTGAATGAATCTCCTCTTCAAATTCGGTGTGCCTCTTTGACTTGGAGATCATCTGATCATCGAGTTTCTAAACACACATTCTCATAAGAGTTGGGGATGTGTGAGAAGAAACTATCAGATTCCAAATGGTTGGTAATAACTAGGCAATAATCTTCATCATCAACTAGACTCACTATACCAAATCCTAGTCTTGCTCTTGATTATGCCTCCCTGCTTATATTGTTCCATAGCTTTTTGAAGTATTCTGACCTATGCTTGGACCATGTGTAAAGAACTAAACCTTTCTATATAAGATTTTGAATACAAGGCGAGTAAAAGTCAAAAGGTAATTACATTAATTCTTTAAAACTATCTTCCTCAAGCTCTACATCAACTTTAGTGCCTGAGGAGGATGATCCCAAAAAGAACTTCTTCTGCTTCATGCCATTGGAAGAATTAAGGATTTTCTTAACTACAAAACCTTCAACTTTTTGAGATGTAAGTGAGGTAAGAGTTAAGGTTCCCAACTACTACCTAATAGTCTCACATAACCCAGATTTGAATACTTTGCTTCGCTTGGAGGCCTAGTCTTTGTCTCTGTCTGAATCAAAAGTCACCTCCAATGGAATCCACTGAGAGGGGTTAGCTGGTATACTAATCACATTGGACTCATCCTCCGAGCTGGATTCTAAGTCTATGTGAATAGTAGGGGTACTCCTATGAACTGGAACATGACCTCTATTGGTTGAAGGCCAACTATGGGGTCTCCCACCTCTGGAATAGCCTCAGTTTTTGCCTCTGCCTATGCCTAGTGGAGGTTGAGCCATCTTACCCACATGTCCATATGATGGAATGAACTGTGGGTGGAATGTGATATGTTGATCTATTTCTTCTTCAATTTCCCTTTCTTGCTCACTTGGACTTTTATTTTTCTTTTCATTTTCTTTTATCTTTTCTTTTGCTTCATTTTCTTTTTCTTTTGGTTTTGCATTTGAATTTTGTCCAAGCTCACGAGAAAGGGTGTTTTGAGGAAGATAGTAGGTCACCTCATAGATCCCAACCTCTCTTAAAATGGCTTTTCATCTACGTTGACACGGTATTCAATCCCATCTTTTTTGAACTTGATGCACTAATGAAAGGAGGATGGAACAATCTTATTCTGATGTATCCAAGGCCTACTAAGCAAAGCAATGAATGAAGTATTCGAATCAATGATGTATAACTTGGCTTCAGTCTTCCAGTCACCTATCTCCAAAGGAAACACTATAGAACCTAAATCCCGCTCACCTTGATTATTGAATCCTCTCAACATCATCCTATCTCTTTGGAGTGTAGAGATGTCGATCTTCAAATAGGCAAGGGTCTTTAGACTCATAATGTTCATCGATGCACCTGAATCCAAAAGAACCCTGGTGAGTCTAATCCTATCCATGTTGACTGTAATGTATAGGGGATGGTTGTGCTCCAAGTCCCCTAGAAGGAGGTCTTCATCTATGAAGGTTTTCCCTTGGGCTTCTTTTGCAAAATATGCTTCTTCACCTATAGTGGTCAGCTGAGCTAAGCATATTTCAGGATCAAGGAGGGGCTTGATTAGTGATTCCCTCATCTCTTTGGATAAGACAAGGGCATCGTATATGCTTAGCTTAGATGACTACTTTCTTAGATGAGAAAGGATGTTGTAATCCACCTTCAGCTAGTCTTGCATAAGCATATCCAAGGGTGGAGCATCCTGTGGAAGGGCTTCTCAATCTTCAGCACCAATGACTTGTTTCCCTCTATCTTGAGGTGATGCCCTAGGAGGTAGAACCTTTCCACTATGAAGGTTGACTTCGGTGATCTCTTGAGGCAAGGTGGTGGAAGGTTCTACCTGCACTTCAAGCTCACCTATAGCTTCTCCTATGGGACCCTCAGAATCAGATGATTCCAAGTCTATCTCAAGAGGTGAACCCGTAGTATTTAGAGTTGGAAAGTCAAACTTTAAATTAGAAAGAGGAAGATTAGAATTATTATACTTATTTATACTTGAAGAGTTATCGATAGGAATAGAAGAAGACAACACATCAGAAGTAACATAGATGTAATTCAAACTAGCTTTATTCTTCAATTTCTTAGAATTATTTGGAGGTACAAAGTAGAAGTCAAGTAAAGTGAGTGGAGTAAGGGATTTGATGCCCTTATCCGTTGAAATAAGAGTTCTACTAGTAGAAGAAACCGAAGAGCTAGTTGAAATGGAAGAAGACATCAGTGTGGAAGCTGCAACTGAAGGTTGGAAGCTGGACACAGTTGGTGGCTATGCTAAAGGGCTATCCCGAGCCGACACATGCTGCTATTGCTACTATTGCTATTGAGCTCCCACTTTCCTAGAGTTGGCTCTTGCAACTTACAAACCTTCCTTGGTGTTGGAGGTTTAAGCTGACTTAGGCACCTACAAGGAAAGCTTCTTGATCTTCAGAATTATTTTCTTAGAGGTTTTGGACAAGGAAATATCTTAACCTTCTTTGGTTTTGGTAGAATCACATGTATCCCCAAGGATTACCCTAGTAGAACTGGAAGGTTTTTCCACAAGGTATTCCTATGGGACAACTACAGCACCGGTCTTGAAACTATGTTCAAGCCAGTCCTTTAATGTGAAGCAATCCTCCAAAATGTGGCCTAGCATATGGCGATAGGGGCAAAAGTTTGGATCATGACTTTTTCCTACTTTCTCTAGTCTCCTAGGCTTGGGTAGCTAAAAATTAGGTTTATTTAAGAGATTCTTAAAGATTTTCTTGATTACCTCCCTCTTAAAAGAATAAGGTTTGTTTAACTTATCTAAATAAGTAGGTAGACCATAGATACCTGGCGGTGGGTATGCATGTCACTGCTACTAGTGGTATGGCTGAGGATGTGGCTGTGCGAGCCGTGGAGGCTACGATGGAGGCCGGTAGGGCTATCTCGGTGGTGGCAAAGGAGGTGGAGGCTGCTGAGGTCATGGTCTCTCAGACTGATCTCTAGTTGGCTGCTTTCTCTTTTCAATCGTTATTACTGCTCCAGGTTTCTTCTCATAGATCTTTTGGGACTTCTGCTTAGGCAACTGATCTTGAAAAGGCAACTGTTTGGCCTCTCCTTATAGACAAGCCACCTTGTTGATTAGCTTCTCAAATGTCTTGATACTGAATCCCTTAAGCATGAAGGTGACCGGGCCATGGATATTCTTCAATAGAATCTCAATGGCATGTTGTTCAGACAGTTATGGTTCACACTTCATATTCAAGTTACACCATCGGAGAATATAATCAACAAGTGACTCACCGGAGTGCTATTATGCCACCACAAGATCACCTATAGTAACCCTTTGCTGAGCTCCAGTAAAACTCTTGATGAAGAGCTGCTCTAACTCAGCAAATATCTTTACTAAATTATTAGGTAGTTCAGCATACCAATCGAAAGCAATACCCGCTAGGCTACTAATGAAAAGGCGAAAGAGTATAGCATCGCTGCCACTTGTGTTGCAACAACTGGCTTTGAAATGTGTTATGTGTTGCCTTGGGTTTTGACTGCCATCAATGCTTTTGAAGGAAGGAGGCACGAAACCCTTTGGATATTGGATAGCATCGAATTCCTCTAGGTAGGATCAACCCTTTGGAACCGATGCTCCACCCCGGGCTTGAGCCAAAGCTTCCTTCACCTACTGTTTAACCATGGATTTTATGTCATTTTCTTGTATGGAGGTACTTTCCACTACCTTCGTATATAGGCTAGTGCTACCTTGCTCAATGGGAGGTATAGTCTTGGGTCCAAGACATGCACCAACTCAGGTTGACTGACATCGACTATAGTAGGATGGACTAAAGGGGCTTTTTTTTGAAGCACTGACACTGCTGCTAACAAGTCCTATAACTGTCATGTCATCCTATTAATCTACTAATCCTTCTGCCTCAACTGATGTTGGTGGTGATTCTGTCTTCTGAACCTCATCACCTTCCGAGGCTTGTTGTTCCCAGAGATCCTCTAGTGTCAACCATGCAGACTCTAGATGAATCCCCCATTAAGTCATCTTCATTGTGATCGAAGCTGAATTTCTCTTCATCTAACCAATCATACCCCAAGATTTTCTTCTTCTTCATGAAATAATGTGCAACTATCTCATCTAAAGATTGGTCCATCTTAGCAAGTACAAATAGTCTAGGCTTACCATTGTGATCACTATCGTGCATTGAGAGGCACTGGACCTCACCTATCACTGGAGAGTTAATCTTGTACGGATTGTACTCATTTGATGAATGACACTCCTGACTACTATTGGATATAAGAGGGGTAGCAATCCTAGGATGTACCACTACCACTGATGCAGCTGGACTATCAACTCGAATATTTGTAATCACTGTCTCTATCTTGGCGATGTTGGTGAAGGGACGACCATGATGCTTCGGGGTCGCCACTCCTTCCACACCACTACTGGAGCAAATGGTCGAGACAAGAGCTCGACCCTACCACAATAGGCAGTGTAGAAGGGGTAGGATCCCTTAGTCATAGCTGGATCACCAACGGGGTGCATTTTTCCCTGGATGCGGCCTTCATGGCCTTACATGGAATGGGAGATGCTATAACCCATATGGGCAATGGCGGACGAGGGGTAGAGCGGTGTGGTGGAGACACCTCCGACTCTCTATGCATAGGAACTGACCTCTTGCGATGGCTAATCACAGTGAGAAGAATACTATCAATATGGTCGGCACAAGTAGCGTCAAGATAGAAAATCAATCAAAGCGGTCGACTGACGGCTGAACCTCCATCGCTCTCTACTAGTAATGTGGGTTGTATGGGCTTCACGAGCCCTCTCCTGGTGAATCTACCTCCCCACATTATGGGGGATAATATATCAAATATTAAACTAAGTGCCGATGAGTGTTCAATGCTGCACGGCATAAGACAGATCGGAGGTCGATGTACGACCTCACGCTCCGGGTCTGAAAGTGCCACTAGAGGAGGTGATGAATGAATCCTCTTGACATCCTCTCTGTTTGATCTAGAGAGAGGATGGAACTAGTTTTCTACTACTATGGAGGCAGTAGCGGCATCTATTGTGGTAGCTGTGGTGGCCGGTATGATGGCCGAGGTCGTGGAAGAGGAGGTGGCAAAGGAGGCTGCTAAGTTCATGGTCTCTCAAACTAAACTCTGGTTGGCTGCTTCCCTTTGTCCACTAACACCACTAACCCTAGCCTCTTCTCGAACACTTTTTGTGGCTTGGGATTGGACGACTGGTCTTGGAAAGGCAACTGTTTGGCTTCCTCTTGTAGATTGGCCGCATTGTTGATTAATTTCTTAAAAGTTTTGATTTTGAAGCCCATGAGCATGAAGGCGACCGAACAATGAATATTCTTGAGAAGAATTTTAATGGCATGTTGTTCAGACAGCTGTGGTCTGCATTTCATACTCAGGTTATGCCACCTAAGAATCTAATCAATAAAGGACTCATTGGGATTTTATCTTGCTATAATGAGGTCACCCACAATTACCCTTTACTGGGCTCCAGCAAATCTCTTGACAAAGAGTTGCTCCAACTCAACAAAAATATTCACCAAATCATTGGGCAGTTTGGCATACCAAACAAATGCAACCCCTAACAAACTGCCAGCAAACAAGAAAAAAAAAGTGCCTCGCTACCGCCGACATTGCAATAGTCAATTTTGAAGTGTTCCATGTGCTATCATGGGTTCCCACTATCATCAAAACTCATGAAGGATGGTGGCACGAACCCCTTGGGGTATTGTACTACATCGAATTCCTCAGGTAAGGACTACCCTTTGGAATGGATGAGCCACCATGGGCTTGCGCCAACCCTTCCCTCACTTATTATTCCACCATCTATTTGATATTTTTCTCATGCATGGAGATACTGTTTATGATCTTCCTATACAAACTTCCACTAACCTGATCAATGAGAGAGGTACTCTTAAGAGGATCTAAGAAATATAAAATCTCGAGCTGATCAACCTCAATGGGACTGGGCTGTGAAATTGGAGCTTGGTTCTGAAGTGCTAGAACAACTGCTAACAAATCCTCAACCCTCTTCTCCATCCTATATATCTGCTCGTCCTTATGCCTGAGCTGTTGGAGGAGGTACTGGGTTGACTGAGAAGTGTCACCTTCCTCGATCACAACACCTTCCTGACTCTGATGGTCTCTATGGAGGGATCCTCGGGTATCGACCATATGGACTCCTGCTAAATCTTCTAATCATTCATCCTCATTGAGGTCAAAAGCTACCCTACCCTCTTCTTTGTCCAAGTGATCACTCCCAAGATGCTATTTCTTCTTGGAAAAGTAGTTTTCTTAGATATCATCTAGTGAATGATCTCCTACTCTGCCTGGTTGAACTGATACAAACATCCGCTGATGGCTGATTGTAAGACTATGCTCATCTGAATCTATACACCGAATATTGCCTGCTGTGGGATACTCTCCCTAGTGGGATCAATTGTCATGAGGACTGCACTACTATTGCCCCTTCCTCTACTACTGTTGATGGCTGTGGTGGTGGCACGATTATGACACTTTTGGGTTGCCACTACATCTTTACCATGGCTAAAATGGGAGGTTGAATGAGCTGACCTCTCAAATATATGGTAGATTCTACCATTTCACCAATGATGTCCTCTTGATGACTTCTAAAATTTGGTATGGACTGTGGAAGGAGGGACTTGACTGATGGTGGATGAATGGAGTGGTTGACATCTTGTCATGCTAGAGCTCTCCTCGTGGTTGGTGGTGTTGATTACTATACAAATGTGTGTTGAAGCTAAATCCTAAAATCCACAATCATTCAGTGTACCTCCTCCTCTTTACCCATTTTGATAATGAGTGAATCTCTCCCTATGAATATAATCACTAACACTCTTAGGTATCAATGACCTCCAATCAAATAATGCACTAGACTCTGAAAGATGGAGCTCTAACCCAAAGAATTATGGCAAAGGGCTTCCTCCTCTAGAATCTCAAATTGAGCTAGTAATGGAGGTGATGTAGTAATCCTGTAATCTTCCATCCAAATGAGAGGGGTGGAACTACCAAAGATTGGAGAGGTTTCATGTGGAGATCCTCCTAGACATGGTATGATCTTTCGAGCTCATGGTAGCTTTGACCTTCCTACTCTTATTATGACTGAGTGTGGTGAGCAATGGAGTGAGTGGAACCTACCTCAAAGGTGGGAACTATATAAAAGCCAATATAGGCTTTCCCTTCAAAGTGGTGAAAATGAAGGTTCCATAATTAGTAGAATAATAAATGTGATCTGGAACCACTAACACTAACATTGTTGGACCTGGCACAAAAGGAACTGGAACTTATGCTGCTACAGGGACCTCAATAGCCTTCCTCTTTAGAGAGGAAAACTTAGACTCAGACTACAGGTCAAAATGGAAGAGTGGCTTCTTTCCTGCCACCTCCTCTCTACTAACACTCATGAGATGGCCCTCACGTAACTGAACCTCAAAGAATGGCCAAAAATCTGAGTGGTGGTTGTGGTGATGTCATCTAAGGCCAAATCCACACTAGGGGAAAGAGAAGATGAACTATGAAGACATTGAATGTATGAAAAGGCATGAAATGGCTAATGTGTTAATATCTTGCATTTGTGAAAAGAATAAATCAATTTTGCTTTAATAGTTGCCTTCAATCTTCCATTCTTGATTTTAGAATTTGAACCCACACTTAACAAATTTAGGTATGCTAAGTGGGGTTCATTGAATTGGAGAGATTTTGATATTTGAGGAGAGACTTTTCCATAGAATTTTAATTTTGAATTGGAACCCATATTCAACAGATTTGGGTATGTTGAGTGGGGTTCATTCCATTGGATAGACTTTGGAGATGAATTTTCTTTATTTTATACTTTGTTTGAAAATTTGGCTTTGGAATCTTCACTTAGCAAATTTAAGTAAAATGGGATTTCAAATGTTTGTTTTTAAAAATAATTTTTGGAAGCATTTTTGTTTGCGATGATGGTTGACATATGTTTGATTTATCTGATTTGATTTTAATTTGAGAATGGGATCCTTACTTAACAAATTTAGGTATGATAAGTAAAACCCAAATGTGTTTTGATATTTTGTTTTGAAAAGAAACCCTTAACAAATTTTAAGTATGTTAAGTAGGGTTCAAGTGTGTTTGATATATTTGTTTTGAAAATGAGACTTCTACTTAACAAATTTAGGTATGTTAAGTAGGATCCAAATGTGCTTCATATGCTTGTTTTATTTTGATTTAAAAAAGGGAAACTCTTATTTAACAAATGTGGGTATACTAAATTGAGTTCAACTTATTTTTGTTCATTGATGGAATTTTTTATTTGACAAATTTAGGTATGTCAAATGGAATGTGTTTTGATTTTCATGATTTAAAAAAAAAGGAACTCTACTTAAAAAATGTAGGTATGTTAAATAGAATTCAATTTGTTCTGCTTTTTTTTAAAAAAAAAGGACTCTCATTTGACAAATTTGGGTATGTCAAATGAACTCTAAATATGTTTTGATTTTGAAGAAGAGGAACTCTATTTAACAAATGTAGGTATGTTAAATTGAATTCAATTTGTTCTATTTTTTGAAAAATGGGACTCTCATTTGACAAATATGGGTATGTCAAATGGAGTCCAAATATGTTTTGATGTTTTATGATTTTGAAAAGGGGAACTCTATTTAACAAATGTAGGTATGTTAAATAGAATTCAATTTATTTTGATTTTCCAAAATGGAACTCTTATTTGACAAATTTATATATGCCAAATGGAGTCCAAATATATTTTGATTTTGTGTGTGATATTTGCTTTTGAAAAGAGGGAACTCTCACTTAACAAATTTGGGTATGTCAAGTGAGGTTCAATAATATGTTGACTTTTAATTTTGTTTTGATTTTAAAAATGAAACTCCTTTTAAAAAAATTTAGGTATGTTAAATAGGGTTAGTTAATTTTGAAGAATGTGTTTGAAATATTTTGAAGAAATTTTCATTTAACATATTTAGGTATGTTAAATGGAGTTGGTTGATTGATTGATTTTGAAAATTGTTCTTTTGAAAATTCATGAAAAGGGTTTTGATGATGCATATTTGAATTTTGATTTTTGAAAAGGATCCTCATTTAACACATTTAAGTATGTTAAATGAGGTTTGATTATCTTTATCATTTGAAAAAGGGATTTGAAAGTTTTGTATTTCGCAAAATTTATGTTATGTGAAGTTCCTTTCAAAAATGATTTTATTTAGAAAAAGTGATTTTTGGAAAATTTTGCAAAACACCTTACTTATTTAGTTTGAATTTTATTGAAACTTTCTTGAATATGGGATGAACCTTGCCTCAATAAGCAAGCTAGTCGTAAAGAGGTTCTAAATTTAGTCATCTCCTTTCATTAGTTAATTTATTTTTACCAATTGGGGGACCCATTAGGGGTTTCAAGACCTACATGAAATGAGGTCCTAAAACCTAAGAGATGGTTGCTTTGCTTAAGAATGAAATAAGCTAAGTGCCAATGAAAAGATAGTCTTGGCCTTATATAAAATGTAAGTCCACTATCGATGCTTTGGGACAATAATTGTCCACTTAAGATGGAGAGAGGAATCTTCCCTAGCGAAGTCACTAGAAAACTCTGTGGTGTCTATTTTCGAAAGTGTATGGGGGACACCACACAAATTGATAGGGATATTTATTGAACTGATCGGGTATGAAATTGAGGTATGATATACTATCTCAAAAGATAGAGGCATCACCCTTCAATGGACCTAATCACCTAATAAGAACTCCTAAGGCATGATAGGTCTTCGAATATACCAGAGATTTTTTCCTTGCTTTACATGGATGAATAAAGTAGGGTTTATATTAAATTGGGTTCTAAAGTTCCCTATGGAGTCAAGCCTCCATAGTTAATTACATTTTAGGTAATGAAATTCCTTAAGAATACTCTCGATTAAAGTTGACAATTATTATCTCCAAAGATTTCAAGGTTAGACAAACAAAGAATTAGCTATTTTAGAAAATCAAGTGGGAAAGTTCAAATGGAGAGACTTATTTTTGAAGCCAAAGGAGGTCAGTAGAGAATGCTCATGATACTAAGAAGCCTAGTGACCATTCTAATCTATCATATAATTGGGCTTTATATGTTCAAAAGTGAAGAGATTTATTTATTTTGAGTTGAAATTTTATTAGATTACTAGGGCTTATAATCCACCAACACGAGATTGTAAAAATACCTAAGAGGTGAGGATTTATGCTTATACCAAGGAAATAAATACCTTGATCCTAAATCTGGGATTTTAATAAGTGCTAAAGCATGACCTAAATCAAGAAAAAGCATAAGGTTTACCTGCAGAGGATAAACCACCGATTTGGGCTTACAATCAGGGAGTGGCCACCATAACTCCTCCTATATTTTAAATCCACCAAATAATTTTGCAAGATAGTTGGGCTGTTATTATTTTAGAAAAATACTAAAGTCCTTAAACCCACTCTCTAAGAGACTAGAGCATGAGTGGTATGAGCAATGACTTAATCTATAAATGCAAAAAATTTCAGATTTTATTTCATTTTGGATAAGTCATTTTGACAAAGGCTTTAGGATTATGATGCATATATGCATGATGAAATGGATTATTGTCCAAACCAACGAGAGGTGTACAACAAGGATTCTCATAGTCAAATATCATACATGGATGGAGATCCCCTATTTTCAAGGAAGAAGGAATATGCATGCATGATGTGAGACGTATAACATTCAGCTAAGGGATTGCTAAATCTTTTAATTATCTTGATTTACACCCTAGGCTTTATGGTGAGGTTATAAGTTGTTTAAAATTTAGTTATGAGTTGTAGTTGGATAGAAAATTTATTATTTCATCTCATGAGCCTAATCACATCTAAGCCACACATTAAAGCATCATTCATTTAAGAAACTATGAAGAGCATGTCATTTTTAATGTCCAATTTAAATAAATCATCAATCAATTTATAAAATAAAGCAAAAGAATAAGAGGTGGTGTACGTACCATGCATAACCAAAATAAGAGATGGGTAGCTAAGCTCTACCCTTATACAACTTAAAATTATAAAATAATAATTACAATTTTTTAAATGAATAAGTGTTATGGGGGAGGGGGTGTCTTCATTCTTCATTCTTTATGACTTCATGTTTCTTCCTTCCTTGCTCCTTTGATTTGGTAGGTTTCAAGGCATCACATATAATGATCCTCTATAATGCTCATCCTAATCCCCCATAGCACCAATCCTAATTACTAATGCACAAAATTACATTGAAAATAGGAAAAGAAAATCTAACTACACCTGTAAAATAGAGGTTAGCTAAACATACATGCAACCCAAGTCGTTATATATACAATTTGGACTTAGCACCCTTCACATAGGTAACCAAGCCCACCTGTCCTAACTTGAATTATGCATAGGGGTCTAAACAATTAGCAAAGAGAGTATTTATATTTATTTTTAAGCAACCCCATCAGCATAATCCCTTGTAGAAAACATGATTAGACTAACATGACACCATCCAGAAAGCATACAATTTAACATGTAAAAATAAGACGACAAAACAAAACATACACCATATTATCCCTAAAGACAAGTGGTGACTTAATTCTAATGTCTATGTTAAGGCTTGTATGGTGTAGCTTACTAAACACTAGAGTTATATTTTCTAAGTTTGGAAAAATGATTCAATTTAATATGAAAGTGTGGTGTATTGTTTTATTTTTTTTGTTGAATGGAAAAATAATAATATGTATTATCATACACCAATGAAATCCTAGAATACTCATTAGTGATGGTGAACATTAAAGAATGATGTACTATCTCAGGAGATAGAGTCACCATCCTATAATAAACATAATCACCTAATAAGGATAATGGGTTCAATGTACCAGATTTTTCCCCACTTTATATGAAAAGTAAAGCAAGTGTTTATTTTAAATGGTTTGTTGTTTATGGAGCAAGCCCCCAAAGTTAATTACATCTTAAGGAATGAGATTCCTTAACAATACTCTTGATTAAGATAAATGATCATTATCTCTAAAGATTTCAAAGATATGACTATTAATAAATTAGTTATTTTTTGAAAAATCAAGTGGGATTGATTAAAATGAGGGAGTTATTAAAACCAAAGGAAGATGAGTAGGGGATGCTCATGATCAAGGAAGCCTAGTGAGCATCCCAAACTATCCTATGCTTATTTTTAAATTTGAAGAGGATATATTTAAGTTGAATTTTATTAGAAATCAGTGGACATACAACACAAGATCATGAAAATCCCTAAATCTTTTATTATCTTGATTTATGTCCTAGGCTTTAGGTGAGGTTATGGGTTATTTAATTTTAATTTTAAGTTAATTAATTGGATAAAAAATTTATTTTTTTCCTAAGAGTCTAATCTAATCCAGGCCATTCAACAACCATCAAATAATTAAGAAATTATGAAAATCATGTCATCTTAATTGCGCAATCATGAACAAAACATCAATCAATTTATAAAATTAGCATAAAAGAATAAGAGGCCGATGTGGTCGGGCTCCACCACACAAACCCAAAAAGGAAAAATGGGTAGCCGAGCTCTACCCTTATACAACCCGGATTACAAATGAATAATTACAATTTAGAAGGAATTCATGTTATGGGGTTCTTCATTCTCATTTCTTCATTTCTTCCTTTCTTCATTTGTTATTTCTTAATTTTGACTTGGGATGTAGTTTGCTCCAAGGCTTCATATGGTACATAAGACATGGTCTTATGACCAATGTTCATCTTAATTCTCTCATAACATTTATTCCAAATCTTAATTATAAAATTTACATTAAAATAGGAAAGATAAATCTAACTAAACCTATAAAATAGAGATTAGTTAAACATACCACACAACCTAAGTAGTTATATGAATAAATTGGACTTAGCACTCCACACATTGGTAACCAAGTCCACCTATCCTAATTTGAGTTATGCTTAGAGGTATAAGCAACTTGCATAGCAAAAGCATTTATATTTTTATTACAGAGCCCCTTAAGCACAACCCCCTGTAGAAAATATGATTAAGCTAAGGTCTATCTATCATCCAGATAATGCACATTCACCCAAACATCTAGTCTAACAACATTATATCAAAAAAAAAAAAACAAAATCAAGAATCAAACCATGCACCACCCTAACATAGAGCTAGAAATGGTGACTTAGCCTAATGTGTGTGCCATTTAAGGCTTGTGTGGCATGTCTTAGCTAGGCTTTATGGTTGAAATTTTCTAAGTGTGAAGGATTCAATTTAGAGGATGGTTTCATTTTAAGTGATTTAGTTGATTTGTCAATTTTAGTTGATGATTTGATTTGTTTGAATGAACCTACACTTAGTTACTAAATGTTTTAAAAGAAGAAAAGAGAAGAGAACTTCTCTTTCATCCCTGCATTAAGTAATTTCTAAGGTAGCTTCATTAATGATTTTTCTTTAGTGAATATTTTATTATGTGTTTTAATTAACCCTAAGTTTAGATTTGCTTTAAATATCCCTATTCAATAAGAAAGGCGTCTTAGGATTAATTAAAGTGGATTACCACCACATAACACACAACCATTTATTTCTTTCCACCATGTATATCATGCATATGAGTGATCCTAAGCATAGCTATACATGGAATGCAACTTTTAGCACACTTTGATGATGAATGCTAAGAGATATAATTTGAGAATTTGGATATTCAAATGAAGTATGTTTTATTATGTAAAAGAAGGATTCATCATCTATTAACATAATGCACATCCACATGTATAAAAGACATAAGTGAGTACGGCGCCATTATTTTCTACATCATAAGCATAAGGTGCAAGACCTACTTAGGGTTACTTAATTCCTCACAACCCCGGGATGTCTAGACTAATATACCACTTTTCTTATATACATGCAGATGTACAAAAAGAAACAAATGGAAGAAAAATCATGCAAAAGATTTTTTATGTTGGATTTGGTTGTATAATTTACATATGTAATGTGAGGATCCTTCTTAAGTTATAACATAAGAGTGCATAGGAATAGATTTAAGCAAGTATTATGTTCTTTTCAAATGAACTATACACTTTACAAATCCTATGCAAGTCCATGTTAAGAGAAGAGAAGAAAATCACATAAAATACATCTTATGTTATCAGCGCATGCAAGCTTATAAGTACTTATAAGTAGCATCACTTCATTCATAATCTTTGATTTATAGGTTTTAGAAATAATTTTTTATTTAATAGTGATAATAGACACTCATATTCTTAACTTTAGCCAAAACATGCAATTTGACATAAAGGGAAACATTTTATTTAATTAATTTTTCAAAAGAGATGAATGCATGATTTCATATGGAAAACAATATTTAACATGCTTGGAAAGAAATAAAATGATGTAAGCATATGACTTCATTCACCCTAATTAATTCTTAAAGAAAATCCTATAAAATAAGATCATTTAAAGTGAATCAAAATTATTTAAGGAGATTTTTATTTTTGAATTTGATTTGACTTAGAAAATATGAAAAGAGTTTGCTGGTCCTAACCCATTTCCCCATATGTGAATTAGTTTAGTTTAATTTTAGAACAATTAGGTTGATTTTATGTTTTGTTTAGGTTAAGGTATGAATTAAATCCATTAATTACCCCTTACGTAAACCACTTTAACATAATTAACCAAATAATTATGAGCCAACATATGATATGCAACCACTTGGAATTTAAATCAATAATTCACCTAAGAAATAAAGGAGCCTAATGCAATTGGCTCACAATTATTGATTAATTAAGCTAAAGGGTTTAATTAAGTAATTTCATAACCATGCTACACAGGTAGTTTGATTATGATTTCCTCTGAAGTTCTCTTAGGTTGTTGAACACCTAAGAATCTACCCAAGAATTTAAGGGATTAAGTTCTGGAGTGATTTAATTTTTAGTTTGATTAATTAAACAAATTAATGAAGTGATTAAGCCATTAATCAATTTGCAAATTAATTAAGTATTTATCCAAATGAAACAAACTTGGGGGAAAAGATTGGAAAAGAATCCTAATCTCATTCCCTAAGTCCATTCACTATTTCATGATGATTAGCAAGCTTAATTACTATATTTAACATTATTTAATAACTTAATTAATCATTTATTTAGTTAAGAAAGTGATTAGGGGTGAAACAAGCAATTCTCCTAATTAATCCAACAATAAATTTCAAGAAAATCATGGGAGGCAGAGGTCATCCCACTAATCAATCTTATAAAGTTTGGAATTAATTGTTGAAGTAATTAAGGAGTAATTAGCCTAATTATATTTCCAATGAAACTTAAATTGAGTGAAAATTACTGTTCAAAACTAATTGATTTTAATTTTATATTATTCCTTACTAAATTATCTTTAAAATGAACTTGAGTTTGTATTTTTTGGATTTTTTTTATAATTAGTTATGATATTAGGAAGTTTTAGCATTAAAAAAAATTACTTGAGCTAATTAAACCCCCTAATCTCATCGGACCATGTGGCGGCTGACACGGCACGCTTTCCACATGGCATGACGGAATAGGTTATTTAAGTTGTCAGATCCGCCTACTGAGCCAGTAGGTGATGGACATGCTTTCTCCATGGGTCGTCCGATCTAAGAGTGGATGGCCAAGATTAATCCCAGGGTTTAAGCTTAAATCAGAGATGGATCTATCATGATCTAATCACAATTGTCCATTCTAATTACACGAAACAAACGGTGTGTGATTTATCTCCTCCCGAGTAGCGAGATACAAATGTGGTTCGTTGATCATCGCTTGATCCAAGTTCAACCGAGCTCGGATGGAGTTCAAACTCAACCCACACCTTCAGGGAAGCACAAGCATTGTATCCAATGGTTAAGATCTCAAGGGATAACACTTTCCTTCATAAAGGACCAAGAAAAAATTCTTATGGCTATGATTTTGAGCAATACCTCGCTGGAGGCTATCGCTGGCACTTCCAATGGAGGAGGTAGCTTCGTCTAGAAGAGACGAAGCCCTGTTAAAGGTATCAAGTCTTGATTTGGAGTGGATGATTCAGTTGACCAAGCTCCCCTTTAATGGTGATCAGCCTTGATCAAAGTCCTCCTTCTCGTGGCTTGGTGACTTGAGAAATAACTTGATTGAGCTCGACGAAGTCCCTTGATGGTGCTTGCAAGTTTAATTTGGTTTTTATGGAGAATTGGATGAGTTGGAATTGAGATGGACCTCCCCTATTTTGGATTTGAGAAAAATTGAGAAGGAGAAGTCAAGAGAGCTTGGAAATTGCTTTTGAAAGCTTAGGGATGCTTAGTTTTGATTCCTAGCGCTCAATTGAATTGAGTGCTTATGGTTTGAGTGGGAATGAGGGAGTATATCTCCCCCTCCTTGGATCGGATGATCGAGAGCTAAGTTAACATTTTAGATCAATAGAGGAGATTGGTTGATCAATTTTGGTTGCAAAATAACCCATGTGAATCATCTTGGGCAGTGGAGTGGAGGAGAGTGAGTGTCCATGTGCTAGGTGAGTGTATTGGGTGATCCAAGTGCTTTATTCCCATTTGAGGGGTCATTTGGGCCTTGGGTTGGGTCATGGCTGACCCAAGGTCATTGGGTCATGTTCCCTACCCTCCTTGGTGTTCATGCGGACCACTAGAAAGATGTCAAGTGGCCTTGAGAAAGAATAAGACCAAATTTTAAGTGAATTTGGCCATAGGATACCCTTTGACATAGGGGCAAAGTAGTTATTTGGCCTTGTTTTTTATTTGGGCATATTTGAAATGATTCAAAAGTAGGTCGGGCCAAATTTCAAATGATTTGAAAATCATTTGGTTTGAATTGGTTCAATTTGACCCATTGAGGTCAAGTTGGGTCAAATTAAATTAGGTTGACCAATTGATCAAATTGGATCAAACCATGGGTTAGGTCAAGTTCAAATGATCATTTGGAGCCTATGGGTATCATTGGTTTTGTTCAATTTGGTTTAGATTTGGTTTTGGTTATTTGGGTTCATTTAGGTCAAATGGGTCAAGTTGACCAATTTGACCCATTTGACCTAATTAGGTTAGGTAATGGGTTGGTTTAGGCTTGGTTGATCATTTGAAATGTATTTCAAGCTTTTGTTCCAATCAATTTTGATTTTGTTTTATTTCAAGTTGATTTGACCTTTTAGGTCAAGTTGGGTTCATGGTCAATTGGGCTAGGTTAGGTCTAGTTGGCCAATTAATGCTCTGGTCAAGTTTAACAATCAATTTAGAATGAAACCCATTGGCTGCAATCAATTTGGATTAGATCAAGATTTGACCCATTTTGA
Source organism: Cymbidium sinense (assembly GCA_021442155.1). NCBI lineage: Eukaryota > Viridiplantae > Streptophyta > Magnoliopsida > Asparagales > Orchidaceae > Cymbidium > Cymbidium sinense. Next base: position 168,003,497 of record CM038221.1, on the reverse strand, counting down.
CATTTTAGGTTAACTTAGGTCAAGTGGCCAATTAGGCTTGGTTTGGTTCAATTGATTGCTTGGTCAAGTTCAATCATTGATTATGAATTAGTTTAGATCAATGGTTTCAATTAATTTGGCTTATAGTGAATTTTGGCTTTTTTGGGTTTCAATTGGGCTAAATCTTGACTTGGTCAAAGGCTAAGTTTCACTTGGTTTGACCCAATTTGAGTGATTGATCATCCTAAGATGATTGTTGCTCACAATGTGAGACTTAGATGGGCTTGGTTCAATCTAATTTGGGTTGGATTAAAATTTGGCTCAAAAAGGTGCTTTAGGTCACTTTGGGTCAAGTGAGCCTAAATGGATCAATTGGCTTGGTCAAGGCTTGATTCAAGTTTGGTTGAACCCATATATAGACTTATGGTGGAAATATAAATCCAATTGCAAGTGATTTGGAGTCAAATAGGTTTTGATTCACTTGATAATTTTAAGTCAAAGGGTGAACATGGGTTTGACTTAAGTTAGTTTGATTTTGGTTTGGTGATTGTAGTTTATGTTTATATTTGGGCATGTGATTGAAGAAGTGATTGTTTGGAGAGAAAATCCAATGGTTTGGATTGATTTCAAGATGATTTGGCTAAGTTCAAGGATTTGACTTGAAAGAGTATAAGTTGGATTTAAGTTGGATTTGGATTTGAGTTTTGAATTTAGTTTTAGTTATTTGAATTTATATTTCATTTATATTTGTGAATATAAATGAGAATATAAATGGGTTATCAAAAAATCTTTTGAGTTTGGAGTGCTTTGGATTTGATTTGAACTAAGTACATAAGATGGAATCAAAGGGCTTAAGAAAGATTTTTGGGATTTGAATTCAATCATGGATTTCAATCATTTGATTTGGAATTGATTATGGGTTTCAATCATTTAGAATTGATTCATGATTTGAAAATCAATTGAGTTGAAATTGATTTAAGATTTCATTTGGATTGATTTGGAGGGAAGCAAGGATTGGGTTTAAGCTATAAGGTAGGCAAGTCCTTCTAATACCCCTAAGGAATAACCTATTCCTATGGCTAACTCTTCTAAGTCTCTAGGGTTAGGTTATGTGTTCACCAAATCACTAAAAGTGTCTTAAGACTAAGGAACTCTTAGTGTCTAAAGGAGTCCTATGTCTAAGATGGAGAAGTTGAGAGCTCACTCCAAAAGTGAGGTCAACAGAAAGGTTGATTTCACTTGAAGATGTTTAGTTGATTTGAGAGTTTTAATTTGTGCTTTCTTTTATATCATTTAGTTTACACTTAGCAACTAAGTGCTATAAAGAGAAGAAAGAGGACTACCCATTTTTATCTCTACCTTAAGCCACTTTCTAAAGCATATTAATTTGATTTAGTTTCTTTAGTGAATGCTTATTACACATTTTAAATTGATCCTAAATTTAGGTTCACTTTAAACAATTTGATTCAATGTGAAAGGCATCTTAAGATTAATCTAATTGAACTACTATCACATGACACATGCTAAATTATTCCTTTCTGTCACATGTAACATGCATATGATTTAATCCTAAGTGTATCTATACATGTAATATGTTTTGGCACACTTATATGGAAAAAACATACATGTATTTGAAGTTTATATCCTTTTCATGTGATTGAATTATTTAATCATATTAGTTTAAAGCTCCATCTAAATTCTTATATAAAAATACATCGGGATGAAATTAAATAGGTACGTGTCATTATTAACCAGGGAAATGAGGAAATCAAATGACCTCCTTGGGGCTAACTAAAGCCCCGTATTCCCAGGATGTCCAAACTATATACCCATTTGTATTCAAACATATGTAAATTTGTATACATGAATGTAAGACAGAAAGCTCTAAATCACATGACCAACTAATTCAATCACTTAATCAATTATGAATGCATATATCCTTGATAAAAGAAAATGGGTTCTAATTCTATAATTAAATACACACACATGTAAGAAACATAAGCTAGTACATGCCATTGTTAATCAGGGAAGTGAGATAATCAAATGACCTCCATGGGGATACTTAAAGCCTCGTATTCCTGGGATGTCCAAACTAAACACTTGCTTTTTTCAAATACATATGGATGTATACATTAATAAAGGAAGGAAAATCATGCAAAAATTGTATTTTTATTTGATTGAAATATTTACGCATGTGGAGTAAAGTTTTATCCAAATTCTAATGAAGGAACGCATGTAAAAGAAATCAAATAAGTGTCATTGTTAACCAGGGAAGTGAGATAATCAAATAACCACCTTGGGGCCAACTAAAATCTCATATTCCCGGGATGTTCGGACTATATACTTACTAACATTCAAATACATGTGAAACTACATATGAGTTAAGGAAAAGAAAGCTTTACTTCACATAGCTAGGTTATAGCACATGCAAACTTATATGTATCCATAACTACTATCACTCTAATAAATGCAATTGATTTATAACTTTTTGGAAAAGTAATTTGAATTTATTAGTGATAATAGCCACACATATTGTAAGTTAGTCCAACACATGCAAGCTTGCATAAAAGAAAACCATTTGATTTAATTTAACTTTGAAAAGATGATTGCATGATTTCAAATGACATACAATATTTAACATGTTTGGAAATGAATAAATAAACATAAACACATAATTTTATTCAATTAAATTAATTCCTAAGGTCAATCATATCCAATAAAATCATTAAAGGTAAACCAAATCTTCTTTAATGTCATTTTTAATTTCATGTTTTGCTTTAATGTAAGGATGTGAGAAGAGATTTGTTGATCCTAACCCATTCCCATGTTTGTTAATTGATTTAGTTTAATGAAAAATAATTAAGTTGATTTTATGAGTTAATAAGGTTGTAATATGCATTAAATTCATTAATTAACCTTTTCATATGATGCTTTAGCATAATTAACCAAATAATTATGAGCCAACATGATATGCACATACATTAGAATTAAATCAGCAATGATCCTAAGAAATGAAAGGATCTAATGCAATTGGCTCACAATTAATAGTTAATTAAGTTAAAGAACTAAATTAAGTACTCTTATCATTCCCCTACATATGTGGGTTAACTATAATTTCTTTAAGATTTCTTTAGGTTGTTGAACACCTAAGTACTGCCCAATATTTAATTATCCAAGTTTTGATATGATTCTGATTTCAATTTAATTAATTAAGCCATTTGATTATTTAATTAAACCATTTGATTAATTAATTAAAAAAGAGAAATGAACTCAGGGAAATAGATTGGGGAGGAGCCTCAATCCCATTCCGTTAGTCCATTCCCTACTGGACGATGATTAACCATTTAATTAACTTGCATTTTATTGTTCATGTGATTAATTAATGATTAATTAACTTATGAGGGTAATTAAAGTTTAATTAGTTAATTTCTCTAATTAATTAAGCAACAAATCCGAAAAACATTATGGGAGATAGAGGTCATCCCATTGAATTAACCCACCAAGTTTGGGATTAATTATTTAAGTAATTAAAAAGAAATTAAGCTAATTAATTTCTTAATTAAACCTTAATTAAGCTCTAATTACTAAACAAAATTAATTAATAATATTTTTAATGAATTATCCTATAAAATACCTTTAAAATGAGTATTTATTTACATTTTTATGATTTTTCTATAATTAGTTATGATTTTCACATGTTTTAGACATTAAAACACACTAATTAGGCCTAATTAACCCTTAATACCATCGGTGCCACATGGTGCGACGCGTTTTGTCAATGGTGCCGAGATTGGTTATTTAAACTTATTAGCATGCGATGGTGGTGAAATGCGCGCATGCCGATCCAAGATCGACGCCAATTAATCTCACAGTGCTAAAGGATTAAAATGGATAATTCTTTTAGTTTTAATCACGACCGACCGTTGCATTCATGCAGAATGTGGTGCATGATCCCTCGTCTATTGATCGACAAAAGAAGGACACCGTCTGCTTTCTTTTGATCAATTCGAGCTCACGCGAGCTTAGATCGATCTCAAATTGATCGCACACCTTTGCGCGAAGGATTCAAAGGGATCCAATGGTCAAGATCGCACGGGGTGAACGTTTCCTTCAAAAAGCTCTAACTCATTTTCATACAAGGATCAATTTCAATGGCATACCTCACTAGAGCTCAAGACGGTGCCAAATTCGATTTGGAAGCTTCATCTAGTAGAGATGAGGCCTTGTTGATCAGCACGAGGTCCAATTTGAGGTAGTTCACTTGAAAGGTCAACACACAAGATGTAGGTGGTCAGTGTTGATCGAAGTCCACCCTATGGCCATCGGGAAGCTCGGGAGGTAATTCATTCTTACTCGACTACCTCCAAGGATGGTGTGTGCAAAGTTAATTGCACTTTGGTGGAGTGTGGAGCAAATGAGATTGAAAGGAAAGCTCCCATTTTAGCTTGAAGGAAACCGAGAGTGGGGATTGAGTAATGGACTTGGGAGATTAGGGAAGGTCTCTGTCGGCTCATCTTGGGTAGCTAGGGCTCTAAGAAATGCCAATGTGTGAGCTAGAGTGGAAATGAGGGGGTGTATACCCTCCCATGGATTGGGCTGCTAGTTTGGTTTTCTTATGGATGCTTGGCCATTGATGGTGGCTAGGAATGGCAGAGATTTTCCTTAGGTGGCTCGGTTTGAGTGGCCAAGGCATGAAGGTGGCTGTCAAGGGGGATAATGGATGTCCTAGGTGGTTTCAAATGCTCCAATAGGGGAGGTGAGGTGATTTTTCACCTCCCCATGGGTCATGGCCGACCCAACCACCCTTGGGTCAGGTTGGCTAGTGTCCTAGGAGCCTAGGTGGACTAATGTGAGAGTGTCAAGTGACCAAGGAATGGAAATGACCAATTACATGGGTGATTTTCCTCAAGTAATACCCCTATCCCAAGGTAGGATGGTCATTTGGCATTAGACTTGATTTGGGCAGATCTAAAATGAGTCAAAAGTGTGTTACCCCAAATTTCAAGTCATTTCGAGTTGGTTAGGTTCAATTTGGCTCAATTTGACCTATTTAAGTCAAACTGGGTTAGGTTAGGTCAAGTTGAACAATTGGTCAAATTATGTCAAACCAAGGGTTGAGTCAAGTGCATATGATCTTTTGAGATGTATTGGTCTCATTGGTTTGGTTCAATTTGGTTTATATTTGGTTTTGGTTCATTTGAGTTCATTTGGATAAAATGGGTCAAGTTGACCAATTTGACCCAATTGACCAAATTGGCTCGGGTCATGACTTATCTTGGGTTTGGTTGATCATTTGGAATATTTTGTGAGCTTTGGTTGAGTTCAATTTGAATTTTATTGGGTTTTAAGTTGGTTTGACCCTTTAGGTCAAGTAGAGTTTAATAGGTCATTTAGGTCTAGTGGGTCAATTGGGCTTAATTGAGGCTTTGGTCAAGTTCAATAGTCAATTTAGAATGAACTTGACCCATTGGTTGCAATCTATTTGATTTATATCAGGATTTAACCCATTTTGGTCTTTTAGGTCAATTTGGGTCAACTTGGGTCAAGATGCCAAATGGGTTAGGTTTGGCTCAATTGAAGGTCAAGTCATGTTCATGTATTGATTTTGGGTTGCTATGAATCATTAGTTTCAAGAGATTTGGCTTAGGTTGCAATTTAGCTAGTTTAGGTTCATATCGATTAAAGGGTTGACTTGGTCAAGGGCTAGGTTGACTTGGTTTGACCCAATTTATGATAATTGATCAACCTAGGATGATCAACAACTATCATGAAGTTTGGATTGGCTTAATTCACTTTGGTTTGGCTAGAATTAGATTTTGGTTCAAATAGGTCAAATTTGTCACTCTGGATCAAGTGAGCCAATTGGGTTTAGTTGGCTTGATTTTGGGTTGGGTTTGATTTAGTTCAATTTATATATGAATTTGGGATTGATATATAAATTCAATTGGAATTGGTTTGCGTTCAAATGGGTTTTGGTTGATTTGAATATTTCAAGTCAAATGGGCTAAGTTGGATTTGACATGGGTTGGTTTTGATTTAGCTTGATGATTGTAGATTTCATTTATAATTGGAAAGATGATTGAAGGAATAATTGACTTATGAAGAAATCAATTGACTTTGGATTTTGGAATGAGAGAACTTGGCTAAGTCCATGGAGTTGGGTCATGAGCTTAGGTTTGGCTTTTAATTTAGTTTGATTTAGTTTTTGATGATTTAAATGTATATTTTATTTATATTTGTGAAGATGATTGAAGATATGATTGATTCATGGGAAAATCAGTTGAGTTTGAAGTGATTTGAAAGCAAATTTGGCTAAGCTCATGAGATTGATTCATATGGCTTAAGGAGGGCTCATGCATATAACTTAATTAATTCATAAAATCAACCTAATTATATTTCATTAAACCAAATTAATTTATAAACATAGGAATGGAATAAGATCAGCAAACTTTTTCTCACATCCTCAAATCAAATCAAAATATGAAATTAAAAAATGTCATTAAAGAAGCTTTGGTTTATTTTAAATGACTTTATTTAATATGATTGTCCTTAGAATTAATTTAATTCAATGAAATCATGTGTTTATGTTTATTTATTCATTTCCAATCATGTTAGATATTTTGTGTCATTTGAAATCATAGATTCATCTTTTCAAAACTAATTAAATCAAATGATTTTCTTTTATGTAAGCTTTCATGTGTTGGATTAATTTATAATATATGTGGCTATTATCATTAATAAATTCAAAACAATTTTCTAAAGCTTGTGAATCAGTTATAATACTTAGAGTGTTGATTGTTATGAATACACATAGGATTTGCATGTGTTTATAGCTTAAGCATATTAAATAAAGCTCTTTTTTCGATAATTCATATATAGATTTACATGAGTTTGAATAATAATGAGTATATATTCTGGACATCTCGAGAATACGAGGCTTTAAGTAGCCCTAAGAAGGTCATTTGATTACCTCACTTTCCTAGTTTAATAATGGCACGTACTCATTTGGTTTCATTCTTATGTATTTTGATATTAGAATTTAGATAAAGCTTTAATTCATATGCCTAAATGATTTAATTGAAGAAAATACAATATTTGCATGATTCTCACCTTTATAGTTGTGCATACATTCATATGTATTTAAGATAGAAGTGTTTAGTATAGACATCCCGGGAATATGAGGCTTTAGTTAGCCCCAAGGAGGTCATTTGATTATCGCACTTCCCTAGTTTAACAATGACATGCACTTGCTCATATCTTTTATATATGTGTATGTGTGCTTAATCAAAATATGAATATCCCTTTTTGTTACTAAAAATACATGCATTCATATTCACCTAAGCCATTAGAATGTGTGATATATAAATTAGTGCTCTCTTTCCTTATTCATGTATACATTTACATAGGCTTGTAATGTTAATAAGTATATAGTCTGGACATCCCAAGAATACGAGGCTTTAGTTAGCTCCGAGGAGGTCATTTCATTATCTCACTTCCCTGGTTAACAATGACATGTACTTATGTGATTCCATCTTAATGTATTTTGGTATTAGAATTTGGATAGAGCTTTAATTTATATGTTCATATAATCCAATTAAAATAAAAATATAAACTTCAAACATACAGTTACATTCATCATTCAAGTGTGCTAAAATGTGTTGCATGTATGGAAATGCTAAGTATTGAATCATGTGCATCTTACATGTGATGAAAGGAATGACTTGGTATACTTCATATGATAGTAATTCAATTAGATTAATCTTAAGAAGCCTTTCATGCTGAATAAGATCATTTAGAGTTAACCTAAACTTGGGATTAACTAAGAATCATTTAATAATCCATTCATTAAAGAGAACTAAATCAAATTATTGTGCTTTAGAAGTGGCTTAAGGTAGGGATAAAGGAGGTTAATCCTCTTTCCTCTCTTTATAACATTTAGGTGCTAAGTGTAAACCATATGAAACAAAACAAAATATAAACTAAAATTTGCAAACCACTTAAACAGCTTAATATGAAACTAAGCTTCAGGATTATATTAAACAATTCAAAATTTAAAAAAATATAACCCAAATGCTTAGTAAGACATACCACACCAAGCCTTAGCACACATAGTAGAATAAGCCACCACTTCTAGTCCTAAGTTAGGACGATGTATGTATGGTGTATGTTTTATTTCATGATGAAATATTTTAGACTATATGTTAGGGTGCATGCTTTGTAGACTAGATGATAGGCCATTGCTAACCTAATCATGGTTTTTGTAGGGATTGTGCTTAAGGGGCCACTTAAAAATAAATATAAATGCTCCATTTAAAGGTTACTCAAACCCCTAAGCATAATCCAAGTTAGTGTGGACTGTTACCCATGTAATATTATATATATATATATATATATATATATATATATATATATAACTGCTTGGGATTGTAGATATGTTTAGTTAATATTTGTTTTGAAGATATAGTTAGATTTACTCTTTCATATATGAATGTAATTTTTGCAATAGGAAATTAAGATTAGTGCTATGGGGATTAAGATGGGCAATGGCTAGAAGGCATTATCCTGCAGTGCCTTGTGATGCCTTAAAGCCAGCCAAATCAAAGAAAGAAAACAAGGAGGACAAGAAGAGTGAAGAAATGAAGACCCCATAGTATTTAATAAAATTATAATTATTCTTTCATATACTGGGTTTTATAAGGGTAGAACTCTACCCATCTTTTCTTTTTGGTTTATGGATTGACAAAGACCGCCCTCTTATTCTTTTGCGGTAGTTATAAAATTGATTAATGTTATCTTTAAAATTGTGCATTACAAATAGCATGCTTTTTCATCATTTCTTATGATTGATGCTTTAATGTGTGGCCTGGATGCGTTAGGCTCTTCGGGTAAAATTAAATTTTCTACCCCAACTAATCACTCAAAATTAAAATTTTAATAACTCATAACCTCACCATGAAGCCTAGGTTATAATCAAGATAATTAAAAGATTTAGCAACCCCTTAGCTGTATGTTGTATGTCTCACATTATACAGGCATCTTAAGTCACTCTTGCAAAATGAGAGTCTCCATCCTTACAATTATGAGGATCGCTTGACCTGTGAGAACAACCCCTACCGATGGAGCTTCACCCTCTTTCTCTTTCGATTTGGCCAATAATCTACTTCATCATTCATTTAAGCATATAAAAAATCCCAAAGCCTTTGTTAAAGACTTGTCAAAAATGAAATAAAATATGAAAAGATTTTGCATTTTGTAGATTAAGTCATATGCTCATACCACTCATGCTCTAGCCTCTTAGATAGAGTGGGTTTAGGATTTTAGTCTCTTTCTAAATAAATAACAGCCCAACTATCTTGCAAATTCATAAGACCAGACTACATGATTTTAAAATCATAGGAGGAGTTAGCTAGCTGCCACTCTAGGTGGTTATAAGTTTAAAAGTCAGGTGGGTTTACTCTCTCTTGTAGAGGTAAACCCTTATGTCCACCTGTCGCTTAGATTTATGTCATGCTTTAGCTCATACTAAAGCTCCCTAGATTTAGGATATGAGGTAGCTATTTCATTTGAGCTACAAGCATAAATCCTCACATCTTAGGTATTTTTACAACTTTGTGTTGGTGAATTATAATCCCTAGCAATCTAATAAAATTTAACTCAAACATATAAATCTTTTCACTATCAAATATATAAAGCATAATCATATGATAGATTGGAATGCTCACTAAGCTTCCTAGTATCATGAGAATTCCCTACTTATTCTCTTTGAATTCTAAAAATAAGTCTTCTCCTTGAACTTTCCCAACTGATTTTCTAAATATAACCAATCCTTTGATAGTCTACTCTTGAAATCTTTGGAGATGATAATTATTTACTTTAATCGAGAGTATTCTTAGGGAAGTTCATTCCCTAAGATGTAATTAACTATGGAGGCTTGCCTCCATAGGAAACTTTTGAACCCAATTTAATATAAATCATGCTTTATTCATCCATGTAAAGTATAGGAAATCTCTAGTACATTCGAAGGCTCATCATTCCTTAGGAGTCTTTATTCAGTGATTAGGTCCTTTGAAGGGTGATGCCTCTATCTTTTGAGATAGTACATAATACCTCAATGTCGTATCCAATCACTTCAATAAGTGCCCCCTACAATTCCTTTATTAATCATTGCTCAATACAAAATGAACGAAGGAATAGGGTTAAGACCTCTTTCCTAGCCTATTCCCCATAAGTTCACTTCACTTTTTTAAAATGAAATTAATTAAGATTTAACTAATTAAATAAATTAAAATCATAATCATATTAAACCTTAATTAATCAATTTATGGATAGATTTTTAGGTGTTTAATAATCTAAAGAATGTTAATGAAATTATGGTTTATCCACATGTGTGAGAAACCATAAGATTAATTAATTAAGTTTTTTTACCTAATTAATCATTAATTGTAAGCCAATTGCATTAGGCCCCTTCTACTTCTTAGGATCATTGCTAATTTAATTTTTAACTCAAGTGCATATCATGTTGGCTCATAATTATTTGGATAATTATAATAAGGTAACATAGGAAAGGTTTAATTATGTATTTAATGCATACTATAACTTAATTAATTCATAAAATCAACTTAATTATTTTTCATTAAAGCAAATTAATTCACAAACATAGAAATGGGTTAGGATCAGCAAACTTTTTCTGCATCCTCAAATCAAATCAAAACATGAAATTAAAAAATGGCATTAAATAAGCTTTGGTTTATTTTAAATGGCTTTATTTAATATGATTATCCTTAGGAATTAATTTAATTGAATGAAATCATGTGTTTATGTTTATTTATTCATTTCCAATCATGTTAGCTATTGTGTGTCATTTAAGATCATGCATTCATCTTTTCAAAACTAATTAAATCAAATGATTTTATTTTATGTAAGCTTGCATGTGTTGGATTAATTTATAATATGTGGCTATTGTCATAAATAAATTCAAAACTATTTTCTAAAGCTTATGAATCAATTATAATACTTAGAGTGTTGATAGTTATGAATACACATAGGATTTGCATGTGTTTATAGCTTAAGTATATTAAATAAACCTTTTTTCCTATAATTCATATATAGATTTACATGAGTTTGAATAACAATGGGTATATAGTCTGGACATCCCAGGAATACGAGGCTTTAAGTAGCCCTAAGGAGGTCATTTGATTACCTTACTTCCCTTGTTTAACAATGCCACGTACTCATTTGGTTTCATTCTTATGTGTTTTGATATTAGAATTTAGATAAAGCTTTAATTCATATGCCTAAATGATTTAATTAAAAAAAATAAAATATTTGCATAATTCTCACATTTATAGTTGTGTATACATTCATATGTATTTAAGATAGCAAGTGTTTAGTCTGGACATCCCAGGAATATGAGACTTTAGTTAGCCCCAAGGAGGTCATTTGATTACCTCACTTCCCTGGTTTAACAACAGCACATACTTGCTCACTTCTTTTATATATGTGTATGTATGCTTAATCAAAAGATGAAGATCCCCTTTTGTTACTAAAAATATATGTATTCATATTCACCAAAGTCATTAGCATGTGTAATATATAAATTAGTGCTCTCTTTTCTTTATTCATGTATAAATTTTCATAGGCTTGGAATGTTAATAAGTATATAGTATGGACATCACAGGAATACAAGGCTTTAGTTAGCCCGAAGGAGGTTATTTAATTATTTCACTTCCCTGGTTAACAATGACACGTACTTATGTGATTCCATCCTCATGTATTTTGGTATTAGAATTTGGTTAGAGCTTTAATTTATATGTTCATATAATCCAATCAAAATGAAAATATAAACTTCAAACATACAGTTAGATTCATCATTCAAGTGTTCTAAAACATGTTGTATGTATGGATATGCTAAGTATTAAATCATGAGTACCCCTACAATAAGTACCCTATGATTTGCCGATCTGCGTGATTTATATCTTTCAAGATAATACATCATGTCTCAAATAGTGATTGTATTTAGATAATAAGATTGAAAGGCCTATAATATCAAAGTGGGCAATATTTATATAGTTGAGAATCGATATTATAACATTTTGAAGATTTGTGTGATACTGTGATGCATATGGCTCTTATGATGCAAGATCTTATAGGATGAATTAATATTGATATATCTCTAGATAATATATCATTCTAAAATGAATTTTAACACAATTTTTGAAGTGAAATTTTTTAAAATTAAATTCATGATCATATATAATTTGATTTTAACAAATTTATAATAAAAATAAATATTTTAATATGATGAGTCTAATGACACTAAAAATGTTCTTGATAGAATCCAAATATGTCTTAATCAAATACATGAAGTGTGACTAAAATTTTATGATATTATCTTATAAAATAAATAGCTTTCAAATTTTACATGTTTATATTCAAAAAGAGCATGTAAATTATAGAAATTTAATAAGCCCAAGAATTTTCAATTTTAATGTAATTAAGACACATAAATGCCTAAATAATATTCCATGATTGATGGTATAAACAAGAGTTGTTTAGTGAAGTATTTGAAAATTTTAACTAAATTTACTAAAATGACACTCTAGAAAACTATAAATTGATTCTAATTTTTCACATGAAATGGATCTAAAATAAAAGAGGCTTAATATACAGTTCTATTATTTGAATCACTGCATCAACGGGAATTTAATTTTCTTATCTACAAAAATAAAATAAAAAAGACGTCAATATCAAAAACTTATTACTTGCAATTTAAATTGTAATGCTATTCTGAATTGTATACCTTTAATGCGTCCACATTAAAAAACAAAATGCGAAAGCATCTCTGTGAACTGTTTAGTTTATCTTTGATTCCTTCTCATTTTTGTCGCCTTGGAAGAGACGAACAGTAAAAATAAAAAAAATAAAAAAATAATAATAATAATAATAAACTTTAAACTAACTCTGGAATCACGACTCACTTCCCAACATTGGTAGAGGTATGAGTTAGTTAGGTTGATCTGAATTGATCGTATTATATCTTTTTTTAAATTTTTTTATAATCGAATTTATATTTGTTATTATTCAACTTGGAAAATATCATCACGTAGTTTTAATTAGGCTTCGGTAGCTTATTGATAAGAAAGTATATTTTTTTAAAACTAATGATTTTAATTTTATTTATTTTACTTATGAAATCAAAGACATTACATTTAAGAGAGTTTTATGATAATTTATTGAAATTAAAGTAATATTGATTTTTAATTATGATTAGCCAATTGATTGAAATAGCAAATTATATATATTTTTAAAACAAGTTGGACCATAGATTATATGTATCAGGTTTAGATGAATTCCAAGCTCATGCTCTTATTTTTATATTTTTATAAAATAAAAACTATATATTTTAAGGATCAAATTATGTTTGGAGATATTTAAGCCAATTTAATGTCAAACTCACACACATAATATATATGCAAGCATTGAACCCAATATCTCTTGGATGAAAGCCTAAGATCTCAACTGCTAGTCTTAGATTACTTGCATTAATAAGTTAAACCTCTTTTGCATTCTAGAAATTGATGCGCTCGATTTTATAGTTAATTTTGACAGGCAATTTATTGGATTATATACAAGCAACGTTATAATATTTGATATGGCATTGAAAATCTCTCAGTTTAAGCATGAATCTTAATGTATGTATTATTAAATATCTCTTAGAATCACAATCTTAATCTCTTAAACTTTCTTTTGGCGATCATAGAGCCGATATAAATACATCGATGAGATCAAAAGCAATCTGATCGTAAGTCCAAACTAGCCTAGATCAATCACTTAAAATATAATTGAAAATTTTGGAATATCATTTGGATCATTGAATAGCTTCCAAATATAACATAATTATAGTCAAATCGAGCGTCTCGACGAGACAAATCTAACGAACCTAAGATCTCTTTATTTGGGTATTCAAATGTTTAAAATACATCGTGTGATCAAAGGAATCATTTTGAGTCGTCCGATGGAGTGGTTTAGATTTTGTCTGTAATTACAAAGAATGATACTCTCATAATCTATAAATAGCCCCTCATTTTTCATATGAAGAGACCTAAGCTGGAGATAAGAGAGAGCCCTCATGCTTGAAGAATCTCATAGCATAATCTAACTACCATCCAACCATCGACCGATCACTTGCGTGCCAATCGCCACCACCCAATATGGTCGATCTACCCACCGCCACCGAACCACCGTCTAGCTACCCTCATCAAATCACCGTTGGCTGCCACCATTGGCTGCCACCACCCGATCATCACCGGATCACAGTTAGTCACCGCTACAAACCACCATTAGATCGCCACAGGACCATCGTTAGTCACACCACCCGACCGTCGCCAGAGTACCATCAGCCATTACCGCACGACGAACGCCACTAGATCACCGCTCAACCATCACCACCCAACCACCGTCACACCATCGCTTGCCGCCGCCGACAACCATCACCAAATTGCTATCGCTACTACCACCATATTGTCCCACCACATTACCGAAGATCGACACATCGCCCTAATCAGCCAACTCTCGATTACACCTTTCATCTACTAGCACCATTGCTAATAATATTGACGAATTTCATCGCTCATATAATAAATGCATATTGTTGACACATGTCATCATTTATGAAGCAAATGTGTGTCATCAGCTCATGTCATCACATATATTAGAGTTTATTCTTTATATTTCATGTATATTATATTGTATCAACTTCTTTTCTCCATTTTGGGGGTTTTGCACGTAAAAACTTTTGTGTCTCAAATAGCTCTTCTTTTATCTCTATGTGGGTTAGATCTCCATACAAAGCTAAGCATTAAACACTTTCTCTCTATCGCCATGAATGTTCCTGAACCCAACAATATTAATATATTAAAGTGCTCAAATATTTGAATTAAAATTTTTTTAGAATTGAGATTACCTAAACTATATTTTTAATAAATATATAAAAAATGACTGTCTTAATGAGACAAATTTAATAATATCAAAATTTACTTAATTGGAGTCTAAATGAACGTAAATTAAATTATTGAGAGTATAAATGAAAATTTTGCAAGGCCATTTAAGAGGTCAAATCACAAGTTTTCATATTCATAGTCCAAAGAGGCATCTTGAGAAGACAACTCTAAATAGCTTAACATTGTTTAATTATGAGATCATTAACATACTATTAAAAAAAATTGAATGATCAAGATAGATAATCTTCCGATAATGTATTGATTTCTATTATATATGATCAAAATGCCCCTAAACAAAATAATTGTATATATTAAAGAGAATTTCTAGAAGAGAGAATTTTTAAACATGAGTTCTAGAGCTCTACTTGTTAGCTATTGAATCCCGCCATCGATCATTAAGGAAAACTATAAACCACATTTTAAATATATATATTCTTTATGTAAGTTATTAACCTCAACACCTCAACTTAGATAATATATTAAAAATAATATGGTAAATCTCATTTTCAAAAGAAATTGAGATTCACCGTAGGGATCACAAATATTTTGGTATTGTGGTATTGGCCTAATACTTGGCTGGTTAGGGGTTGTCTATGTATGATGAAATTGATAGATTATTTTTTGTCCATTTTTTGAATTCAAAGGATTCCCTAAAAATTAGAAGATGTTCTTGGTGGAAATGGATTTTTCATTCTAATATTAGTTTTCTAGTTCTAATTTGCATCAAGTTTTCTTAATAGTTTTAGTTTTATTAAAAGGTCTTGTTTATTTTATGACTATTTTAGGAAATATCTTCACACACACACACACTATATTTGTTGTTAAAGTTTTGTCTAATATAGCAACTCTTTATAACAATCCTTTTTTTTTTTTTTTTGCAAATGATTTAAGGAGCCCTTCCGCATATTATTTTGTATGAAGGTGCCTCTTTGGATATTTGATTTGGTTGGTTGGTATGGAGAGATGCTTAAAATTGGTTAACTATTTATCTAAGAGTGATGAAGGTTATGATGAGTTAGTTGCTTTCTTGAGCATGATATATATGTAGTTGGTGGTAGTTCTTTGTTGAAGTAGTCCTTCATTGCAGAAGTTGGTGAATTCACAAAAAAAATTGTTATCCTTCATATAGGCCTAATGAACTACCCTATCAAATACTACATTTGAAATTTTACATGTTTACTTCAACTAGGTCTAAACCTTGGATTTATCTTATCTTTGTTTTTGTTTTTTTTTTTAAATTATTATATTATGAACTTAAAATTACTACTTGTTAAATTTAAGAGGGCTAGTTTTATCTTTGGAATTTTGTTTTTAAAGTTTCAATGGTTATCTAAGCAATTATCAAAGAATGTTGTATGGCAGAGGGATTTATGGATTCTCCTAACAAACATAGAACTACCTCTTTAGCAACTAAGTCTCTCTAACCTTTTTTACAATATATATATATATATATATATATATATACTTTCTCTAATACCTCTACTAAAAAATTTTACTTTATGGCCCTTGTATTTTTGGGCTAACAAGTATTCAAGGATAGCTACCAAGATTGGAAGAAACTTAAGGATCCTAAAGCTATATGTAGCTCCCATGGAGAACTTATAATCATATTAAACTAAGTGGCAAGGTCAACAACTAGAACTTAATGAAGCTCAATAATTTTAAAGTTGTTTGGAGATTTATATAAAGGGCTCACATCAAAAAGCAAAAATGGACTAACATTCAAGAAAAACAAGTTGAAGGCACTCTACTGGATTTATCATTTGCAATGGATTTTTAGTTTACTTTTCTTTTGCCTTATTTGGTAGTATTGGACTTTAGGTTTCTCCTTTCATCTAGTTAGATTCTAATATCAATCCCTATCAAGTGCTTCATCATTTTTTAGCATTGCTATCATTGAGCTATCTTAATTTTGAGATTGATCTTTATGTTTTTGAGCCTCTCTTTTAGGTTTTGAATTTTGTACTTATTTTACTTATCAATGAATTTAATATTTTTGATTTAAAAAAATGCATTCTTTCAAATTACATCTAGCCCCATTTTAGAGAAAAATTAGAGCTTTATCACAAATATTATGAACCTTAATAATTAGTTTATACCTCTCGTATGTTGATTTTGGAACTTACAGAGAAATCAAGAGATATAGATAAAAACTTTACTATATTCTTTAGACCCCTAAGAGGATTTTTTTAAACCCCCCTAATAGGGGTTATAAAAATAGAATGAGATGAGAGATAAAACATAAAGGGGTGGGGGTGTTTGGGATCAATTTTATTTTGTGTGTTTTTTATTTTTATTTTTACTATTTTTAAACACATATTTGCTTAATATAATTTTTAAGTATTTTTTTAAATTAATAATATTATTTTTAAAAATACATGACATAGTTTTTAGATGTTTTGAGTATTTTTAAAAATAATAATTACCATCAAATATATTTTATTTTAAAATAAAATATAAATAGAATAAAATAAAACATAAAATACAAAATGAAATAACCCATCAAACATTTATTATGTTCGAGAGCTCCACCTCTAAACCCCAAAAAAGATGCCCTTATTTCCCTTTTAACCCAACTTGTAACTAAATTTGCATAGCTCATTTTATTCATTAGGCAAAAACTAAGCTCTTCAACCGATATATGGGATTTTTACAGATCAACTAACCAATACATAAAACTTTACAATTAAATCATTCTCCATATTTTTTTGAACTATCGGACCTATATATTTGTGTGTATCGCGATCAAATCATTGCAAATTATATAAAAATGAAAAATATGAGTAGAATTTGTTATGAATTTTAATATTTGATTGTCAAATTGAAAAATTAAGATTGTAGGTGATTGATTTATAAATAAGAAGAATAGGATGATTGTGTATGTAAAAGGCTCATAAATGAAAGTGTGAAATTATAATCTTGAAGGAATTCTATTTGCATCAAAAAATTAAGTAAAATAATTTTTCTCACAACGCAGCAACATTGTGATCTTGGCGCAAGGAATTACTATAATTCCTCTAGAAAGATAAATGCTAGTCCAATTGACAAGTCGATAGAATGGCATTGCGGAGCGCCATGATAGTGTTGAGGCTCTACGATGACAATCTACAGTTTAAAAAGTGAGAAAAACTGTTGCCCCAGCCTCAACGGCCACAACTGCCTAAGGGAGTGGGGGGAAATAGTTATGGGACGGAAAGAACCGACCCACTAGTGGAAAAATCCTATAAAAAGGTGGATTGTCCCCCTAGGCTGCTCCTCCTTCTTTCTCCTACTCTTAACTCCTCGTGACTCTTTTATTAGAACTTTGTTGACCTCACTTTTGGAGTGAGTCCTCAATCTTCCTCTCAGACCTAGGAGCCTTCTAGACTAAGACTTCCTTAATCATAAGACACTTATAGTGATTAGGTGAATACTTAACCTTAACCTAGATACTTAGAAGGGTTAGTCATAGGAATAGGCTATGTCTAATGGATACAAGACTCACCTACTCTATAGTCTAAATCTGACCTATGTTCACCTTCTCAAATCAAACCTCAAATTCAATTCAAATATCAAAATCTAAATTCAAATCCAAATCAATTGATTGAACTCCAAACTGCATCAAATCAAATCAACCTAAGCCTTATGATTTTATTCTATGGACGTAGCCTTAGCCAATATCAAATTAATCCAAACTCATTTGATTTTCTCAAATATCAATTCAACCCCCCAATCATTCTACCAAATCTTACAATCAAATTCAAATCCTTGCCCAATCTACCAAAATTTGAAATCAAACCTAAAATCCTTCCAAAGTTCTATGAATCAATCCCAAGAGATTAGCTAAATTTGCTTGCAAATCACTTCAAACTCAAATGATTTTCTCATAAATCAATTATATCTTCAATTATCTTCACAAATATAAATGAAATATGCATTAAAATGATCAAAACTAAATCAAAATCCAAACCTAAGCCACATGACCCAACTCCATGAGCTTAGCCAAATTCCCTCATTCCAAAACCCAAATTCAATTAATTTTTTCATGAATCAACTATCCCTTTAATCATCTTCCCAAATATAAATGAAATCTACAATCATCAAGCCAAATCAAAATCAACCCAAGTCAAACCCAACTTAGCCCATTTGACTTGAAATATTCAAATGAACTAAAACTCATTTGAACTCAAACCAATTGCAATTGGATTAATACATCAATCCCAAATCCATATATAAGCTCAACCAAATCAAACTCAACCCAAAATCAAGCCAACTAAACCCAATTGGCTCACTTGACCCAAGGTGACCAATTTGACCTATTTGAACCAAAATCTAATTCTAGCCAAACTAAATTGAATTAAGCTAATCCAAACTTCATGACATGATTGTTGATCACCCTAGGTTGATCAATTATCATAAATTTGGTCAAACCAAGTCAACCTAGACCTTTGACCAAGTCAACCCTTTAACCCATATGAACCCAAACTAGCCAAATTACAACCTAAGCCAAATCTCTTGAAACCAATGATTCATACCAACCCAAAATCAACATTTGAACATGACTTGACCTTCAATCGAGCCAAGCCAAACCCAATTATCCCTCTTGACCTAAGTTGACCCAAATTGACCTAAATGGCCAAAATAGGTCAAATCTAAATCTAAATCAAATTGATTGCAACCAATGGCTCAAGTTCATTCCAAATTGATCATTGAACACCAAAAGCCTTAATTGAGCCCAATTAACTCACTATACCAAAATGACATATTGAACCCGACTTGGCCTAAAGGGTCAAACTAACCTAAAACTCAATCCAATTCAAATTGAACTCAACCAGAGCCTACAACATATTCCAAATGATCAACTAAACCAATTTGGTCAATTGGGTTAAATTGGTTAACTTGATATTATATTTTTTTATTATGTGAATATTTAAATTTTATTTTGGTATTCCAAAGGAATGTAAGCTCAATCTCTTTATTGGCTATGTGAATTCTATATGATAATCACCTATGTCACGCAAACCTCTATGACACTAATACATATCAGATAGATATGTCTATTTTTAACCTTACTCAAGAGTGCTCTCTTGCTATGGTAAGAGGGGTAATTAACTATGGAGGCATGTGTCCATAGGAAGTAGAACCCAGATCTAAATAAATCTTAACATTATGTTAGGGAAATCTAGTTGAATATATATACCAATATACCTCATGAAAAAAAACATACTTCCACCATCTCATCCAAAGATGGCGGCGTATCCTTGAAGGTGTTTTTTCTGAGCGATCATCGGGAATGAAGTCTTTGATGCTCTCCCTCATAGCACCAAGGAACCAGATATTTAGCACTAAGGTGCTATGCTCTCGGATTTCATCTACTTAATACAGCGCCGCACCATTACCACCGCACAAAGGCTCTACGCTTGGAAGTTTGTTCTACCATCGAACTTAATTTCAATGTGAAATAAAATCCTCCCTTCATTGATCTTAGATCTGAAATAAGAGAGAAGAGTGCTAATGCATTATAAAAAGCTATAAAGATCATATTATAAGTCTTTATGCCACCATATAAGAAAACTGCTTTTGTTGTTGATCCATGTGATGATCAAACTTTTTTTAAAGCCTTCTACATATGGCTACTCTTGCCCACTTCTCTCCTTAAATCAGAGACTTGCTCATTTAAGGATTTAGGAGTTTGAGGTCAATGTCATGGTGCACGTGAACTCTTCCCCACTTCATACCTCAAACCAAATCACTCAATAAGCTTTTTTTTATTAAAGGAGCCTTCTGAATAAAGACTTCTTCATCAAGCTCCCCTAATGGACCTGTCATAGTGCACAAATCAAAAATGTGGAAGGGATGATCATAACCTATTGTAATACTTTCCCTAAGCATATTATAAATAGAATTATAAATTATCTTTCACATATCTATCTTAGAGCACTTTTGAATTACAAAATTCAAAATGGATCAATCTTTGGTCACCTCACTAATCTTACTAGTGGGCTTAAGCTTGGCATAAATGAAATAATGCCAAGACTTAGACTTAGCTAGTGAGGCCGATGACAGAAAAGCTGATGATCTTTCTTCTGTCATTTTTACTAGATGTTGGCATTGTTGTCAATGAGAAAACCAAGGATTTCATCAAAATCAGGATGTTCAATATAATATGAAAGATATTGGTCATTTGCCACATTTGGCAATTCATAATATGCATTAATGGCAGTACTATCAAAACTTAATAGTTTCCCCCGAATGAAGGCTTTATTATTCTGGTGTTCCTTCACGTTGGCAAAAAAAATTCTCACACCACAGGGACGATGCAAGACCTGCTCTTGTAAGCCAACTCCATCCAACCGTGCTCATTGATCATCTGCTCCACTCTCCCACCCAGGTTGTAGAAGCTCATTTTCATAATGAGATGCTTATGGGTGAAGGAGTGATGATATTGTTCCTTTGTTGCAGAGCTAACAAAGATGTTAGCTTCTTCTTAGGTGGTTCTCCTTTTGCCAACGAGTCTCTTGAGCAGCATGATTACCTTCCTAGTATGGGAGAAAGCTGAGAGAGCGAGAGAGAGAGAGAGAGAGAGAAATATCTAAGGAAGAACTGCAAAATAAAAATTGTCACAGCCTAAGGGGTCTATTTATAAATCATGCCTAGTGCCATGCCGCTGAAATAACAACGTTGAGGCACCAACCTCTCGGGTTCTGTCTGCAATGCTCACATGCAATGCTTAGGCACTAGTCAACTAGTCAAGTCGGTTACCGTGCAAGTCAAAATAAAACTTTCATTATCATTAATTTTATAACTAAAAAGATGCATCGTATTAATAAAGCGATGCGGTGCTTTGGCCTAGTGCCGAGATGCTAGGCAAAAGTTTATGTCACACCCTTAAACTATCTGTACACCTGTCAGTTATCCTGAACCGACTTTTGACTGGTGCTGCGGCACTAAACTATCAGCGTCCAAGCATTATTCAAACAATCAACATGACCAATAATTATAAAGCTATGGCACTAACCATGTGACGCTAAGCCGCAATACAATGCCTAGGCATCATACTTTCAGCGTTGATTCGCTTAGCATAAAATGGTCATATGGGGCCCTAGCACAATAACAATTGTCTAAGTTCATTGCCCAAGGATGCTTCACAGGTTAAGATAAGAAAATAAATCTAAATCACTCATATGTGGCCGACACATGTATAAAAAAATTAAATTAAATGTCTAAGGATGTTGTGAATGTTAATATTCCCGGTTGGGTCTTATAATTGGGTCCGGGTTAACAAAACCTAATTATTTCTTGATTATGGATGAGTTGATTAAATATTCAATTGAAGGGGATATTTTAAAATTAAACAAAGTTTCTCATTCAAAATAACTTAAAGTAAACAATCATCTATCCATCCATCATTATTTGTCAAGGATGATAAACTAAGAAAATATTTACTCATAAATGGCTAATGTCAAATTAAATATATCTATGCTCATGCTCAAATAATCTCATTCCAATAAAGACATGGCCTTTGCCCTCTATCTGCGTAATTTTTTCGTCAAATGATACCATATGAAATGCGGATACAACCAAAACCCTCTAACAGGGTGGCTTAGCCTCTATATAGTTTCACTATATTTCGATCACAACATTAGCCCGTATGTTCCTTAATGGCTTTGCTCCTTGAGCAATAAATTATGGAATATATTTAATAGGAAAAAAGCTTTTTGTTAGTTAAGGTTGACTTAAATTTATCATCTTAGACAAATATCACCCCAAATCTAGAAGAACACTTTAGATGAGGCAACCCATGACTATTGATAAAGATTCTTCGATCAAGAACTAGTTCCCTTAGCTAAGTAGACTAAGGATCATGACCACCCGGATGACGGAACTATGGGATTATGATCGGACATGACATCTTTCCCTTCGATATATACTTTAAGTTAGATGACAATCATTTATGCCATATTATGCATCGCTAAATACTAATTCATATCAAAAAGATTTGTTTACTTTTCAACCTTAATCAACAGTGCTCTCTTACTACGATAAAAGCAGTAATTAACAGTGAGGGCTTGCGTTCATAGGAAGTGGAACTCAGATCTAAATAAACATTAACGTAATGTTAGGGAAATATGGTTGAATATATATCAATCTGCCTCATGAAAAAAATTAACTCCTCATCTCAATAAAGATAGTATAGAGCATCCTCAAAGGTTTTTTTTTTTAGTGATCAAATACTTAATTCAAAGTCACAAGGAGAAATCCAAGTTGATTTTTAGGGAGAGGTTAAGCCTTGTAAGTCATGATGTTGTGATTTAATGCTCCAAAATTTTAAAGACTTGAATTATTTTCGATCATGTGGAATTTTATGTTTGAAAGTAGGCTTAGTTAACATGTAGTCATAAAATTCATCTGATTAAGCTCGAATCCTGAAGTAATATTTAAATCATGAAACACTTAAGTATTCAAATGAAAAAAAATTAGAACTGAATTAAAGATCTATTGAACTTTTTTTTTAGTAAATTTATAGGTTAATTAACATCTTAATAAGATGAAACTAATGTTATCGATAATTTCTTACTTTGAGTCCAAATAGAGCATAATTAAATGCTTCTTATGATCATTTAAGAGATAGAATGACTTGTAATTTTTGTGTGCTTATAATTCAAATACGTGTCATGTTATGTCTATTATACTCAAATTTGAGATCATTAACATATTATAACATTCAAAAAATATTGAATAATCGAGGAGTTTTAATTTGATCATAGAATATTTTAATTTTTAGTTGATAAGATCAATATCACCTCTCAAACTATGGAGAAAATAGATTATATGGTGTAGAAAAAGTAAACATATCTATATCCATTTTAAGGTGTCAATGAAAAAAAATATTATTAATAAATTATGCTATAAAAATAATACATAAATCCTTTTTAATAACCCTAATAATTGAACAGTCAAATCATTCAACACTCACACTACAATAAATAATTATTTTCTTCATCTAATGAGTATTTGAAAGATCATTATTTTGATCATCAAGGCATTAATTATATAAGATATTTAAATTAATTTAATAACAAATTAATACATACAACACATATGTAAGATTTGACCTAATCAAATAAAAAATAGCCATATTATATTTACATCGATTCAGTAGAAAAGTAAAATAAAATAATCATATTTTTAATTATGATTTATTTGAAAGCAAACTATTATCCTCAGGAATACATAATTTCAATTATATGGCGGTATTCCAAGCAATCATCACTTTTGGTGACCAAGCGTTTGATAGAAATGTTTAATAACGAGCTTTATAATTATTAATTAATACGACAGTATGATATGAACACATATCCCCAAGCCAATAACAAACAAAAGAGCCGTAAGAAGTTCCACAATAACAGAGAACAAATAAAGCAGTAAATAAATAAATAAAATCGCTTTTACTAGAGGATCTCCAAGACATGCTCAGTATACAAACCAATAAATAGATACAGATGACAAGGCTTTCATAATATTAAATCCAACCCAACAGAGGATGATGACAAAGACAGACTAAGATCAAGAAGTATAACAAGAATAACATGACATGACATATAGAGCAGCAGAATGATAACAGGAAATCAAGATATCCAACAGAATACACGACAGAGGCAAGAAGATAAACAGAAAAATAACAGAAATTAGTTACAGAGACAGAGCAAAAGAACACTCTAGAAGAGCAAACAGAAACTATAAATAGAGAGGAGAAAAATAAGAAAAGGGTTGAAGAATTATCTCAAGAAATCTCCTCCTCGTTCCCGCCTCTTCTTCTTCCACAAGTAGTTCCATGGTTGATCCTCACTGAAGTACCCTCCTCCCCAAATCACCGAACTCTCTCTGGTTTCCTCTCTTCCCCCACCTCTGAGCGTATCGATGGCTCGAATAGTCGAGCGAGGCGAATGAAAACTTTCCCGTAGCTTCCCGATAAGTGTATCCACTCGAGCGCACTTGGATTCCACTCCTTCGCATCCTACGGCAACCTGCAAAAGGAAAGATCAAACCGACAGGAGAAGAACACTTGGATCCCATTAACAGATCAGACGGCAGCGGATTAAAGGCAAGACGCGGCAAGAAAACACAGATCCAAGGGCAGATCAGACAACAAAGCAATCCAACGGCGCACGATTCACTCCAAAAGAACTCAAAGTCTAGCATCCAACGGCCCGTGTTAAAAGGCAAATCTAACGGATCAAGGCAGGGTTCCAACACCCAAAACTGAGTCAACTCAGAGGTGAATCAAACTCAAATCTCACCCAAACAGACCCAATTGGCACTGTATTAGACCTAATCCAGAAAATAGCTCTTTATCACAGTACAAGCGATAATATAACCTCTCTCAATTTCTTTTATTTTAATTTCAGGAATATATATACTATATAGTGTGAAATAAAACGTAATGAGGAGCCGAAACATCTTATGCGGCGCATACCGAGTCCCGAAATAATATGTTTTTTAATAATTTTCTGACGTGGACATTATTAACCAATAAGCATAATTTCCTTGCAATAAACAATTTTATTAGGGCTATATTTTTTTCCCCCCTTTTGATGAGAAATGGCAGATTAAGATAACTCAAAATTTTAATTCTATTTTATTTTATATGCCTATATTTTTAACACATAATTATATTAAAGAGAAGTTTGACTCTTTATTTCCCGTAATAATAAAAATTAGAGAAACATGTTTATTATTTGTTTTCTTAGAGAAGATGCTTGGACAAAAATACCCCTATGTTTTAAAACATTTGATGTTTAATTGGAACCCTCGTTAATAGTTACTGACCTCTCGATCATAAAAAATTATTAATCTCTACCTCCTTGAAGTATCTTTCCTATCTTCAACATGCTTGTTTGGTCTATAGCAATATTTCATGATGAAATCTCTCTCTCTCTCTCTCTCTCTCTCTCTCTCTCTCTCTCTCTCTCTCTCATTTGTCAAGACCAATGATATTATTTATTTGGTTTAATTATAGCTGAATATAGTGTTTGCATTCTAAACTCTAAGTCCAAAATGTTGATAGATATAATACAAATCTAGAGCATCATAGATATCAAATTATTTGCTAGAATCTTGATTGTATAGTAATCGAACAATGACTAAATAATCTTTAAATTGTCTTTAAATAAAGATTGAAATATTATCGAATAAAGATGGATCGTGATCAGAGATGAATTGAAAATAGTTTAATCATTAATTGATCAATGTTTTAGGATGCTTTGAACTTTATTCAATCATTATTTGAAGGTCGTGCAATCATTGTTTGAGTTTGATCGTGTTTGAAGATTGTTTAATCATTATTAGAAGATGATTTGATCTTTGTACAAAGGTTGTTTGATCATTATTAAAAAGATGGTACGAATAAAGTTCAATCCTTATTTAAGTACACAAATGATGTATCGAAGCTTAGACTATACTTCTTTGTAGATAGTGTCATCTTCAATCTTAACTAATATGCTACCATTTTCGTAGACATGCTTTATATTTTTAAAGATGAAAATGCATTTTTTTAGATATCTATAGAATAAATTGTCATTAGAAAATATATTAAGTGAACTAATAAGGAATATGTTATAGGGGTATTTTTGTCCAGCCTAATACACCATAGTTTGATATGATCATGACCCCAGCCTAATACACTATAGTTGGATATGACATATTATTGTAATATTGAGCTTATGAAGTCATCCCATAGTTAGAAATAAGTCATACAAAATTTCTTGGAGATAGCACAAAGGAGACTAAGTTGATAAGTAATAAGATCCTCATAGAATTATTATTTTTCTATTACTTAAAAAAATGATGTGAGAATTTCTATTTAAATATTATTTGATGATTTTCAGGTAACTCATAAACCTTCCTTATTTACATTTCTGTAGAAGATTTTCTATCATGCACTTGTGTATAGAGCGATGAGCAGGAATTTATGTAAAAGCTATAAAAAGAGCATGAGCACTGTGATGTTTATTTTGGATGTGGACACCACGTAGATCTTAGGGGATATTTATTAAAATAATCAGGTATGGCATTAAGGTATGATGTATTATCTCGAAAGATAGAAACATGACCCTACAATAGACTCAATCACCTAATAAGGACTCTTAAGACATGATGGGTCTTGAATATACCAGAGATCTTTCCCCTACTTTACATGAAAAAAAAAATAGGGTTTATTTTAAGCCGAGATTTTTAGTTCTCTATGGAGGCAAGCCTCCATAGTTAATTACATCCTAGGAAATAGAATTTCTTAAGAAAACTCTTGATTAAAGTAAGCAATTATTGTCTCCAAAGATTTCAAGGTTAAGACTATCAAAGGATTGGCTATTTTAGAAAATCAAATGGGATAGATCAAGTGGAGAGACTTATTTTAGAATCCAAATGAGAATGAGTAGGGAATGCTTATGCTACTAGGAAGCCTAGTGAGCATCCCAATCTACCCTATTGTGGGGCTTTATGTATTTGAAAGAGAAGAGATTTATATTTTAGTTAAAATTTATTAGATTGCTAGGGCTTATAATCCATCAATATAAGATTGTGAAAATACCTAAGAGGTTGAAATTTATGCTTGTGACTCAAAGAAAACTATCTACCTTGGATCCTAAATCTAGAGAGCTTTAACACAAGTTAAAGCATGACCTAAATCTAAGAAAAATATGGACATTATGGTTTACTTCCACAAGAGAGAGTAAACCATCCAACTTCTTGACTTACAACTGCCTAGAGTGGCCGCCAGCTAACACCTCTTATGATTCAAAATCATGTAGTCTGGTCTTATGAAATTGCAAGATGGCTTGGCTTTTTATTTAATTTGGAAAGAGACTAAAGTCCAAAACCCACTCTCTAAGAAATTAGAGCATGAGTGGTATGAGCATATGTCTTAGTCTAAAAAAATGCAAATATTTAAAATTTTATTTCATTTTGACACATGCATTTTGGACAAAGGCTTTAGGATTTTTATGCCTAAATGCATGATGAAATGGGATTATTGGCTAAATCAGTGAGAAAAGGGTGTTATCCATCACAATGGATGCCCTCACAGGTCAAGCATTCTTCTATCATGCAAGGATGGAGATCCCCTATATTTAAGGAAGAAAGAATATGACATGGATGATGTGAGACATACAACCATACAGCTATGGGGTTGCTAAATCTTTTAATTACCTTATTTAAATTCTAGGCTTTAAGGTGAAATTATGAATTATTTTAAAACTTGGTTATAAGTTATTAATTGGGTAGAAAATTTAATTTTATTCTAAGAGCCTACCGCATCTAAGCCCCACATTAAAGCATCAAATATTAAGAAACTATGAAAAAGATGTAATCCTAATGCGCAAGCTAAACACAACATCAACCATTTTTATAAGCTATCATAAAAGATTAAGAGGCCAGTACGGTTGGGTTCCACTGTACACCCCGAAAAGAGAAAAAAAGTGTGTAGCCAAGCTCTACCCTTATACAACATTAAACATAAAAGAATAATTATAATTAGAAATGAATACATGCTATGGAGGTCCTCACTTATTCATTTCTTCATGCCCACCTTTCTTCATTTGATTTGGATTGTTCTAAATGCATCATAAGGCACCCCATGACTAAGCCTTCTAGCCACTGCTCTTCCTAATCCCCCATAACACTAATCATAATTATTATTGCAAAAATTACATTTATATATGAAAAGTAAATCTAATTACACCTACAAAATAGATATTAGCTAAACATCCATATAATCTCAAGCAGTTATATCATAATTTATACTTAGCACCCTGCATATAGGAAACCAAGCTCACATGTCCTAACTTAGATTATGCTTCGGGGTTTAAGTAGCCTACAAGCAAAGCATTCATGTTTATTTTTAAGAAACCCCTCTAGCATCCTATAAAAAATAATATTAGGCTAACAACAACCTAACATCCAGTCTACAAAACATACACTCTAACATATAGTCTAAAATATTACATCACAAAAAATACACACCATACATACACCGTCCTAACTTAGTACTAGAAGTAGTAACTTAGTTCTAATGTGTGTGTTAAGGCTTTGTGTGGTATGTCTTACTAAGCATTAGGGTTATGATTTTCTAAGTGTGGAAGGATTCAATTTAACATGAAGGTTAGTTCTACTTCAAGTTGTTTAGTTGATTTATGAGTTTTAATTCTTATTTTGTTTTGTTTCATGTGGTTTATACTTAACATCTAAGTGTTATAAAGAGAGGAAAGAGAGATTAACCCCCTTCATCCTTACCTTAAGCCACTTTCTAAAGCACATTAATTTTATTTAGTTCTCTTTAGTGAATAGTTTATTAAAAGTTATATTAATCTTAACATTAGGTTCACTATAAATAATCATATCCAATATGAAAAGCATCTTAAGATTAATATAGTTGGATTAATGCTACATACCACATGTTAAACCATTCCTTCCCATCATTTATTAAATGCATATGATTTAATACTTAGCATACATATACATACAACATATATTTTGCCACACTTAAATGATGGATGAATGCACATAGTTGGAATTTATATTATGTTTGATTGAAATATTTATAGTTATAAATAAAAGCTTTATCCAAATTCTAATACCAAAATGCATAGGAATGAAATTAAATAAATACGTGCCTTTGTTAACCACGAAAGTGAGGTAATCAAATGACCTCCTTGGGGCTACTTAAAGCTTCGTATTCCTAGGATGTCCAAACTATATACTTATTAAAATTCAAACTTAAGTAAATTCATATACATGAATAAAGGAAGGAAGCTTTACATCCACATACTACACATTTTTAGTGACTTAGGTAATCATGATTGCATGTATCGTTGATAAAAAGAGAGAGAGCTTTCATTCTTAAACCACATATACATACACATGTATAAAAAATGTAAACAAGTATGTGTCATTATTTAAACCAGGGAAGTGAGATAATCAAATGAACTCCTTAGGGCTACTTAAAATCTCGTATTCCCGGGATGTCTATACTATATACTTTCTATCTTAAATACACATTAATGTATTTTCAATTTAGAAGAAGGAAAACCATTCAAAAATTATATTTTTATTTAGTTGAATTATTTATGTATATGATTTAAAGCTCTATCCAAATTTTAATACAATACATATAAGAATGAAATCAAATGAGTATGTGACTTTATTAACTAGGGAAGTGAGGTAATCAAATGACCTCCTTGGGGCTACTTAAAGCCTCGTATTCCCGGGATGTCCAGACTATATACTCATTATTATTCAAACATATAGATTCACATATAAATAAAGGAAAGAGAGCTTCATTTCATACACTTAAGTTATAACACATTTATTAGACATATAAAGAACATGAATACATGAAATCGAAAGCATTTTTTAAAGAAAATAGCCAAACATAAACATGTAATTCATTCAACCACACTAATTCCAAGAACAATCATATCAAATGAAATCACTTAAAGAAAACCAAAGCTTCTTATTAATTATGACTTTGGATTTTGATTAAGTTTAAAGAGGAGAGAAATTATTTGTTGTTTTAACCTCATTCCCATGTTAGTAATCTTAACTAGTTCAAGGCAAGATAATTAAATGAATTTTATAATTAATTAAGTTGAAATATTAATTAAATCACTTAATTACCCTTTCATATGTTTTTTTTAATTTGATTAATCATTTAATTATTAGCCACAAATGATATCAACATGTGAGAAAACTAAAGTTGCAATGCTTCTAAAAGACCTAATGCAATTGACTCATTAGTAAGGATTAATTGAATTAAAGAACCTAATTAAGTACTTTTATAATTTTTCCACACTTATGGGTTAATCACAATTTTCTTAAAGGTCTTTTATTGTTAAACACATAAAGGGAAACTCTTAATTTTATTTTTAATTATCTAATATGATTTGATTTCAATTTGATTTCATTTAGCCATTTAATTAATTATTTAATTGATTTCCACCTTAATTAATTCTCTTAAAATAAAATGGATTTAAGAAAGAGATTAAGAAAGAGGTCCTAATCCCTCTCCCTCTTCCATTCACTATTAAACAACGATTAATAACCTTAATTAATTAAATCTTGCTATTTTGGATGTAAATTAATCACTTATTTAATTAAAGATGGTAATTAGGTTTTACATCATTAATTTTCCCTAATTACTAAGCAATAAATTCCAATAAAATCTTGGGAGGTAGAAGTCATCCCATCGAATGGACACACAAAGTTTGGAATTAAATGCCCAAGTAATTAGGATTTGATTAAGCTAATTAATTTTATAATTAATCCTAATTAAGCCTTAATTTTATTCAAAATTAATTGAAATTAATTTTAATTAATTATCCTCTGAATTACCATTAAAATGAGTATTTATTTGTATTTTTTTATTTTTTTATAATTTATTATAATTTTCCAAAGTTTTGGTGATTATAATGAATTAATTAAGCCTAATCCCATCAGCGCCATGCAGATTGCTGATGTGGTGCACTTTCCATGTGGCATCACGGGATTGGTAATTTAAAATCGTCTGATGTGGCACCTACATGGCGGTGACGGACGTGATTTCATCCTCGCTGTCTGATCTTAAACCTGCGGTTCTTAAGGGAGAAAATTTGAGATTAATTAGCAGATTAATCATGGTTGTCCATTCCAATCATGCGGAATGGATGGAAAATGATATATCATCTCTCGCACGATGGAAAATAGACATCGCCCGCATTCCTCCACCCAATTCAAGCTCATCGGAGCTCAAATTGGCTCGGGATTGATCCCACACCTTCAGGGAAGTGATCGAGGACGATCCTAGAATTGGATTTGCATGACATTTACATTTCCTTTGAAAAGGCCTAAAATTTTGAGAAATCTTTGTTTGAAGGAATAGTACCTTGCCAGAGCTCAAGACCAAACGATCGAGGTAGTGTTGACCTCACTTTTGGAGTGAGTTATCAACTTTCTCATCATAGATTTAGGACTCTTATAGATAATAAGAGCTGCTTAGTCTTAAGACACTTCTAGTAATTAGGTGAACACTAAACCTAAGCCTAGAGACTTAGAAGAGCTAGCCACAGGAATAGGTTGTGCACTAGGGACTTAGAAAAATTTGCCTACCCTATAGCCTAAACATGATCCATGCTTTCCTTCTCAAACCATGCTTTCCTTCTCAAACCAAATCTCAAATTCATATCAAACCCAAACTAAATTTTTAAGACTCATAATCAAGCTCATGATCAAATTTAAACTCAAGATTTCTCCATGAAACCTCATAATTGAATTCAAAACCCTTTTTAAGCCCTTTGATTTCATCTTATGGACTTAGCCTTAACCAAATTCAAATAAATCTCGATTCAATTGATTTTCTTAAAGATCAATTCAACCCTCAATCATTTACTAAATCTAAATCCAAATCCCAATTCCAAATTATTCAATCCTCAAATCAAATCTGAAATCAAAATTCCTCCTTAAGCCTTATGACCCACTCTCATAAGCTTAGCCAAATCTCCACCTAAATTATCCAAAACTTGATTGATTTCTTTATAAATAAATTATTCCTTTATTTATATTCATAAATATAAATGAAGTTCATACCCAAATGACCAAAACCAAATTAAATTAAATCAAACCAAGCCAAATCCCCTCTTAAGGCCCTATGGACCTACCTCCATAAGCTTAAACAATTCTCATACAAATCAACCCAAAATCAATTATTTTCTTTATAAATTAATTATCCCTTTATTTAAATTCATAAATATAAATGAAACCCACCATCCAATGACCAGAAGTAAACCAAACTAAATTAATTTCCCTACTTAAGCCCTTTTGACTTTCATCCTTAAGCTTGGTCAAATTTGCTTCCAAATCACTCCAAACTTAAGTGATTTTCTCATGAACCATTTATATCTTCATTTATATTCCAAAATATAATTGAAATATAAATTTAAACATCCAAAACTAATCCAAAATGAAACCAAAACTCAATTCAAGCCTTCTTAGCCAATTTCTTGAACTTGGCCAAATCATATCCAAATTAAGCCAAAACTAATGGATTTTCTCTTGAATCAATCATTTGTTCAATCACTTATCCAAATATAAACATAAACTATAATTATCAAACCAAACTCAAGTCAAGCCCAAGTTAGCCCTTTGAACTTGAAATTTTCAAATGAGCCAAAATCCATTAGACTCCAAATTGATTGAATTTGGATTTATATTTCAATCCTAGGTTCATATATGAGTTTAACTAAACTTGATAAGACAAAACCAAACCAATTGACCCATTTAGGTCCACTTGACCCAAAGTGGCCTAAAAGACCCTTTTGAGCCAAGTTCTAATTCAACCCAAATTGGGTTGAACCAAGCCCATCCAAGCCTCATATCATGATGTGGTGTTTATTTTCGATCGCATGCATATGTGTGTGTATATGGAGGAACACCATGTAGATCTGAGGATGTTCTTATTGAGATGATCGGGTATGACATCAAGGAATAGTGCACTTTCTCGAAAGATAGATATCACTACCCTATGATGGACCTAATCACCTAATAAGAACTCCTAAGGCATGATGGGTCTTCAAATATACCAAAATGTTTTTCCTTACTTTACATAAATGAATAAAGTTTTATTTAAACTGGTTATAAAGTTTCCTATGGGGGTAAGTCCTCATAGTTAATTACATCTTAAAGAAAATGAATCCTTTAAGAATACTCTTGATTAAAGTAGGCGATTGTTCTCCAAAGAATTCAAAGATAAGACTATCAATGAATAGGTTGTATTTATAAAATCAAATGGGATAGATCAAAAGAAGAGAGCTATAATTAAAGCTAGAAAGAGATAAATAGAGGATTCTCATGATACTAGGAAGCCTAGTGAGCATCCCAAACTACCCTATAGTTGGGCTTTATATGTTTCAAATTGAAGAGATTTTATGTATGCGAGTTGGAATTTTATTAGAAAGCTAGGACTTATACTCAAACATCACAAGATTGTTAGGATGCCTAAGAGGTGAGGATTTATGTTTGTATCCCAAAGGAAAATGATAATCTTAGATGCTAAATCTAGGGAGCTTTGGTGAGGGCCAAAGAACGACCTAAATCTAAGGCGAAAGTGGGTATATAGTTTACCTCCGCAAGAGAGAGTAAACCACTCGACTGCTGAACATATTGCATCCTGGAGTGGCAGCCAGCTAACTCCTCATATGCTTTAAATCTATGTAGGCAAGTCTTATGCTTTGTAATATGGTTAGGTTGCTATTATTAAAAAAGAAATTAAGTCCTTAAACCCACTCCCTAAGAGACTAGAGCATGAGGGGTATAAATAATGACTTAATCTAATGTAAATTTTATCAAATTTTATTTAATTTAAGACTTTTTATTTTTGACACAGGCTATAGGATTTTCTATGCCTAAATGTGTGATGAAATTGATTATGGGCTAAATCAAAAGAGAAAGAGATGTTCTTCCATCATAGGCTCTCAAAGTTTAAGCCCATACTATCTGGCAAAGATGGGAGCCCTCTCTTAGCAAGAGTGAAATAACATGATATGCATGATATTAAACATACAATCATCCAGTTAAGAGGTTACTAAAAATTTTGTTATTTTGATTTAATGCCTAGGATTTTATGTTAGGTTATGAGTTGTTTTAGAAAATTTAGTTATGAGTTGTTAGTTTGGGTAGAAAAATTAATTTTTTATTCTAGGAGCTTAATCACATCCAGGCCATACAACAATCACTAATCATAAATAAACTATAAAAAGACATTCTTTTTCTAATGTAGAAGCTAAAAAAAATATCAATCAATTTCATAAAGCTAACATATAAGAATAAAATATCGATGCGATCGATTACCACCGTACACCTTGAAAAGAAATGTGGGTAGCTGAATTCTACCCTTATATAACCCATATTACAAAGGAATAATTACAAATGATAAATTTTATGGGGGAGTGGGGTCTTCATTCTTCATTCCTTCATCTTTCATCTCTTCATTTAATTTACTCCATTTCTTTCTTTCTTTTCACTTGATTTGGATATGCTTGCTTCAAAGGCATCACATGGTACATAAGACTTGGTCTTGTAACCAATGCTCATCCTAATCCCCTATAACACTTATCATAATTCTAATGTGGAATTACATTAAAAGAAAGAATGTAAATCTAGATACACCTACAAAATAAATGTTAGCTAAACACACCATACAACCTAAGCAGTTATATGAATAATTCAGACTTAGCACCCCACACATAGGTAACCAAGCCTGCCTATCCTAACTTGGGTTATACTTAGGGGCTAACAACATGCACAGTAAAAGCATTTATACTTTTATTATAGTGGCCCCTTAAGCACAACCCCTTATAGAAAATATGATTAGGCTAATATCATCCTAACATCTAGACTACGCACATACACCCTAATATAGTCTATAATAATACATCACAAAATATACATACATCAAACCATACACCACCTTAACATAAAGGTAGAAGTGGTGAATTAATCTAATATGTATGCATTAAGGCTTGTATGGTATGTCCTAACTAGGCTTTAGAGTTATAATTTTAATAAGTGTGAGGGATTTAATTTATAAAGGGTCAATTTGTCTTTAAGTGGTTCAATTGATTTAAAGATTTTACTTAATGTTTTCTTCTATTTCATATGGCCTACACTTAACAACTAAGTGTTATAAAGAGAAGAAAGAGAGGAGATCCTCTTTCATCCCTACCTTAAGTCATTTCTAAAGCAAGTTAATCAATTCCCTTTAGTGAATGGCTTATTACACATTTTAGCTAATCCTAAGTTTAGGTTCACTTTAAATAAACTCATTCAATGAGAAATTCATCTCAAGATTAATTAGAATGAATTACTATCACATAACATATATTTATTCATTTCTTTCCATCATGTATATCATGAATATGATTAAATCCTAAGCATACCTATGCATATAATGTAGGTCTTAGCACACTTAAATGATGAATGCAAAGAAGTGTGTTTAGAATTCAAATATTTCATTTGATTAAATTATGAATGCATGTCTTTCTAATAGAAAAATGAACTTTAATCTATTAGCTAAGTACACATTCACACATAAAATTTTAAGTGAGTACGCCATCATTGTTCTACACCAGGAGCGTAAGGTACAAGACCTGCTTGGAGCTACTTAAATCTTCGTAGCCCCAGAATGTCCAGACTAATATATTTCTTTTCTTATATACATATTGATGTATAAGCAATTATAAGAATAGGAAAACCCATGCAAAAGTTGTATTTGATTTATTTGATTTATTTGATTTATGATTCTTATTCATTGGTCGTCTCAAACATACATATGTATAAAAGTTTTAAATGTGTATGCAGCCATTGTTCTATACCAGAGGCGTAAGGTATAAGACCTACTTGGGGCTACTTAAAGCCTCACGGCCCCAGGATGTCCAGACTAATATATCACTTTTCTTATATACATATGAATGTACAAAAAGAACCACAAGAATGAGAAGTCATTCAAGAAGTCAAATTTGATTTTGTTATATGATTTACATATGTGACATGAGATTCTTCCTAAATCTTATCATGGAGATACACAGGAATAGATTTAGACAAATGTTATATTTTTTTTCAAATGAACTATACATTTGTAAATCCTATGTAAATCCATGTAAGATAAGGAAAGAGAGCCTCATATTGCATATCTTATATTATAAATACATGCAAACTTATAGATACTAGTAATTAACATCACTCCATATATTTTAATTGGTTTATAGACTGTTGAAGATAACTTTTGATTTAGTAGTAATAATAGCCAAACCTATTTTTAATTTAAATCAACACATGCGATTGACATAAAAGAAACCATTTTATTTAGTTAGTTTTAAAAGAAATGAATGCATGATTACAAATGGAAAACAACATTTAACATGATTGGAAAGAAATAAAGGAGCATAAGCACATGATCTCATTCATTCCAATTAATTTTGAAGGATAATCATACTAAATAAGGCTATTTAAAATAAACCAAAGTTCTTTTAATGATATTTTTAATTTTGAGTTTGATTTGATTTAGGAAACAAAAGAGGTTTGCTAATCCTAATTCCATTCTCCATGTGTGAGTTAATTTGGTTTAATGAAGAATATTTAGGTTGATTTTATGTCTTTAATTAGGTTAAGGTATAAATTAAGTGAATTAATTAACCCTTGCCTACATCACCTTAAGTTAATTAACTAATTATTAATGAGCCAATATGATACAAAACCACATGAAAAGTAAATTTGTAATTCTCCAAGAAATGAAAGGGGCCTAATGCAATTGGCTCATGATTAATAATTAATTAGGCTTGAGGGATCTCACTTAACTACTTTTATGGTTTTCTCACACATGTGAGCTAACCATAATTTTATTATCTCACACTTTGGGTCATTGAACACCCAAAGAGCTAGACAAGATTGATTAAGGGTGATTAGATGTGAAGTGGATTTTAGATTAAGTTAATTAAGTTCATTAATCCATTTAATTAAACATTATGCATTTTTATTTAATGAAATGGGATTACCTTAAGGAAAGAGATCAAGAAAGAGGTCTTAATCTCAATCCCTAAGTCCCATATTTGATCATTTCATACTTTGATTTTATCTTGAGGACCAATTAATTACTTCATTAATCATTAGCTTAATCAAATTCCAAAAAAGTAAAGAAAACTTAGGAAATGAATTAAGAAAAATATCCCAATCACATTCCCTAAGTTCCCTTACTATTCAACATAAGTAATTAGGCTTAAATAATTAATTAAACCACTGTTCGTTAACTAATTATTACTAATTAAGTTAAGAAAATGATTAAGGCTTAATCAATTGATTTCCCTAATTAAGCAATTAATAAAATCTCAGAAAAATAGGAAAAGCAGATGTCATCCCCCTAAACATCCACAGAAAGTTGGAGATTAATTGGGTGATTAATTAAGGAATAATTAAGCTAATTATATTTCTAATTAAACATTAATTAGGCCAAAAATCACTATTCAAAATTAATTAATAATAATTTTCATAGATTCTACTCTGAAATATCTTCAAAATGAGCCAAGTTTGTATTTTTTTATTTTTCTAAGATGAGTTATAATTTTTAGAAGTTTTAGGCTTAAAAAGGATTAATTAGGCCTAATTAAGCCTTAATCCCATCAGGCCACGTGGCAGCCGACGTGGCGCGCTTTCCATGTGACGTGATGGGAGTGATTATTTTAAGTTGTCACATCGGGATGTCGGTTCTTTGTGGACCATCCGATCTAAGAATGGATGGCTGATCTATAGTTTCGAAGGATTAATTAGAGGATCTAATGTGATTTAGTCAAGGCCATCTATTCCAATCAAGCAGAATAGACGGCCCGTGATCTTTCTCCTTTACGAGCGATGAAAGACCGATGGTGTCCGTCTTTCCCATTCAATCTGAGCTCACTGAGCTCGGATTGGGATCAAATTGATCCCACACCTTGAGAAGAAGGAGAGGAACACATCTAACAGTGAAAAATGCATGACATTAGAATTTTCTTTATAAAAGACCAACCTATTTTTTATACAAGGCTCAATTTTGCAAAATTACCTCGAAGCTAATGTCTGGCGGTGGATCGATGAAGGTAGCTTCACCTAGTGGAGGTGAGGCCCTGTTGAGAAGCTCTGAGCTTGATTTGAAGTAGGTTGCTCCCAAGGCCAAACTCCTCCTATTTGGTGATCAATCTCGGTTGAACTCCTATCTCCGGTGCTTAGGAAGGCTTGGAGATGATTCGGTTGGATTTGATGGAGTAGAAGGATGGTGTGGGTGCAAAGAACTTGTGTTTGATCAAGTAGGGGAGGTGTATTGCTCGGAGAAGTGG
The DNA here is from genome assembly GCA_021442155.1 of Cymbidium sinense. Taxonomy (NCBI): domain Eukaryota; kingdom Viridiplantae; phylum Streptophyta; class Magnoliopsida; order Asparagales; family Orchidaceae; genus Cymbidium; species Cymbidium sinense. Next base: position 167,964,652 of record CM038221.1, on the reverse strand, counting down.
TGTCCTATTTCAGTTTTACTTAGGAAAGAGGAATGTCGATTGAGGAGGGCTTGGGAACACTTGGAATTGCTCTAAGAGATTTCAAAAATTTCTTAGGAAATTAGAGAGTGCGAATCGTCTAGAATCTCACTCGAATTGTGGGAGTATACCCCTCAATTTCCATGGATGGATGGATGGGATTGGCCCATAAAAATTCATCGATTGGCCATCGTCAGAGTGAGGGGTCATCGTTATCTCCTTGTGGCTCGCCCGGGTTGGAGGAAGTGGTGGTAGGCGTCTCAAGGCTTGATATGGGGAGATTATGTGATGTTGGTTCTTTTCCATTTCCCATGGGGTTCGTCCATGAGAGTGGCTTGGCTTGAGTCTCTTTGTCCATGGCAAGTGCTAAAGGTGTAGAGTGGGCTAAGGTGTCTTAGACATGCCTCATTTGGCACTTTGATGGTTGCCATGGAGATGGCAAAGTGGACTTTGCCACTTAAGGAAAGAATCCAATGCAAAGAGGGGTGTCCATTGGTTAATCCCCTTGGAATGGGTCCCATATGGATTTGGGCTGACTTGAAAATGAATTAGGACATGTTTGGGTCGGGTTTGACCAAGTCCTAGGGTCTCATGAGTTGGTTTGGAGTGATTTGGCTTCATGTGGTCAAAATGGGTTCATTTGGGTTGGGTTGGGTTAATCAATTGGTCAAATTGGGTCAAACCAAGGCTTGGGTTAGGTTCAATTGATGATTTGGGATATTTTGGTTCAATTAATTTAGGTTGGTTTGGCCGAGCTTTGGATTTGACTCATTTGGATTCAAAAGGGTCAGATTATTCAAGTTGACCAATTTGATCAATTTGACCAAATTGGGTTGATTTAGGTGTTGAGTCAAGTTCAATTGGTTGATTGAAATTAATTGTAGGCTTTGGTTTGATTTAATTTAGATTTAATTTGAATTTTGGCTAATTTGACCCTTTAGGTCAATTTCAGCTAGGTTAGGTCAAGTTGACCAATTGGTCAATTTGGACTCAATTATGGCTTTGGTCAAGTTCATTAAGTTATTTGGAATAAACTTGAGCCATTGGATGCAATCAATTTGGATCAAATAATGATTTGACCCATTTTGGCTTTTTAGGCCAATTTGGGTCAACTTAGGTCAAATGGCCAATTAAGCTTTGTTTGGCTCAAGTGAGGGTTTGGTCATGTTCAATCATTGATTATAAGTTAATTTGAATCAATGGTTTCAATCAATTTGGCATATGGTGAGTTTTGGCAAGTTTGGGTTTCATTTGAGCTAAATGTTGACTTTATCAAAGGCTAAGTTTGACGTGATTTAACCCAATTCAAGGTGGTTTATCACCCTAGGATGATTGTTGGTTATGTTGTGAGATTTAGATGGGCTTAGCTCAACCCAATTTGGGTTGGATTAGAACTTGGCTCAAAAGGTCTCTTAGGTCACTTTGGGTCAAGTAGACCTAAATGGGTCAATTGACTTGATCATAGCTCATTCAAGTTTAGTTGAACGCACACATGAGTCTAGGATTGTAATATAAATCCAATTACAATTAGTTCGGAGCCAAATGGGTTTTGGTTCATATAATAATTTCAAGTCAAAAGGGTCAACATGGGCCTGACTTGGGTTGACTTGGGTTTGGTTTGAAAATATGGTTTATTGAGTCAATGATTGTAGGAATGATTGAATCAAAAAGAAATCCATGAGTTTTGAGTTGATTTGGGTATCATTTAGCCAAGTTCAAGAATTTAGCTAGAAGAGTTAAAATTGAGAATTTGATTTGATTTGGGCTTGGCTTTGGTCACTTGCATTTATATTTCATTTATATTTGTGAATAATAATATTTATATAAATGGATTATGAGAAAATTACTTGAGCTTGGAGTGATTTGGAAGTAAATTTGATCAAATTGAGGGATGTATGTCAAAAGGGTTTAACTTGGGTTTTGATTTTGTTTAACTTATTTTTGTTCATTGAAGGGTAGGCTTCATTTATATTTGTAAATATAAATGAAGGAATGATTGATTTATAAAGAAATCAATTAAGTTTGGGTCAATTTGAAAGAGTTTCGACTAAGCATTTGAAGGTGGTTCATATGGCTTAGGAAGAGATTTTGGGATTTAGACTTCATTTGGAATTGAATTTGATATTTGGGTTGGGATTTGATTTGAGATTGAATTTGATAATTGAGAAAATCAATTGAATTGGGATTAATTTGAATTTAGTTATGGCTAAGTCCATAAGATGAAATCATAGGGCTTATGAAGGGTTTTAGAACTTGAATATGGTCATGGATTTCAATCATTTGATTTTGGATTTGATTTGGAATCTTGGATTTTAATTTGAGGTTGAATTTAATAATAGAGAAAATCAATTGAATTGGTTTGGAAGAAGGAAGCAAGAATAAGGTTTAGACTATATGGTAGGTAAGTTCTCCTAAATCCTTAAAGCACAACCTATTCCTATGGCTAACTCTTCTAAGTCTCTAGGATTAGGTTAAGTGTTCACCTAGTCACTAGAAGTGTCTTAAGACTAAGGAACTCTTAGTGTCTACAAGAGTCCTATATCTATGATGAGGAAGTTGAGATCTCACTCCAAAAGTGAGTTCAACAAAGGGCGCCCAATAGGTGTGGTGTAATTGACGGGGTGCACCGCATGTATTAGTGTTGACCAAGACGATCAACAGCATCCGAAGGATCATAAACAATAACAAAAACAATCTACTCCTAAACCTGAGATGTAGAAGGAATCAAGATCTTAGTGTAATGCAACTCCACTTATGCTAAGGGCATAAGGGAGGAAGAAGGGATCCACTAAGGGATCAAGCAAGTGAACCTTCCACTAAGGAAGCAGGTTCAGGTTATCCACTAGGCATAAGAGGTTTGAATTTGGATTTAATTGACTCCACTGGGAAGGTTGGGATGATTTATGTCTCGCTGAGAAGAAGTTGGTTGATTGTTTATTTAAGTTTGAATTTTGACATGGGGTTTGCAATGGACTGCACTAAGAAGGGGTTATGTTGGCTTTGGCCTATCTCAAATTTACCAATCCAAAAGGGTAGTCTACCAGCCACATGGTAGAACTATCTGACTTAAGGGATTGCCTTTCAATATACAATGGCTATGCTAGGGAGAAAGCATAGTAGACTTACATCTCCAAAAGCAAGGGACAACCACTAGGGTGATCTATTAGATGGAATAAATTGAACCTGACCTAGGGCGACTACTGAATAAATACTACTGGAGAATTTATATCAACTCAAAATTAATCAGGATAATGTCATTTTATTGAATTGCATTTGTTTTAATTTTAATTATTTTAGTTTGATGAATCCCTTCGGTGTGCAATGGATCCACTAAGAAGGGACAAATATTAGCCTAAACTTATCTTAGATTTACAATTCCAAAGGGATAGTCTATCGATCGCGGGGTAGAGCTAACTAAACAAAGGGGTGCCTTTTGATGTGCAATGGACAAGTTAGTAAGAAAGCACGGGGACTCACATCCTCCTACACAAGGAACCACTAAGGTGATCGATTATTTGCAACAAATCAGAGCCAACCTTAAGGGCCATGGTGCGGTCGTCTTTGAAAAGAATTCATGATAGACTTATATCTTTCAAAGCAAGGATGACCATCGGGGTGACTCGTTGGTGGCACAATGAGTCGAACTACGACTGAGGGAAACTACTTAGAGAGTGCCAACTTGGGGACTTATCTCAACTCAAAAGTAGTCAAGAGATTCATATAAGGAGTTTTGCTGACACTACCCTAAAGATAGGATGCCTACTTTGGAAAAGGTATTATTGGGGGATTTCCTCCTAATCCACAAGCGAAGATATATTTTATTTATTTTATGTTATCGTGGACCCTATTGGTTTGAAAGAGGTCGCACTAAGAAAAAGCCTATATCAGCCTAGTCCTATCTCAGACTTATTGGACCAAGGGAGAATCTGCACAACTGCAAAACAAATTCTTCAACCACAAGGGTGGCTACCAAGAAAGGGGGATTGTCCAATCCAAGAGTAACTTGGGTAGTGTCTAAATGGGGTCGCTAAGGACGTGATCCAAATAGAGTGCCCATAGGAGAGGTACCGCTGAGGGCATTATTCAAAATCCTGTAAAAGAAAGCCTATAGGTATTCGGTAGCCGACTCAAGGAGAAAGTGTGGGGACTTACATACAATGTTGCTCCTTGGGATAGACTTTCACTGAGCCTAAGCCATTATAATTTACTTTAATATATCTTTCTACGTTTTCTTTTGTCTTTTTTGAGCTTTTTGCGGGTATTTGTATATGGCGGAGCCTTGCATTGTTTAACTACTTTTAGTTAGCCAAATTTCTATCTTTTTTGTTAATAATTGTAACACTTCTATTTTTGTTAATGAAACATCTTTTTGGGAAAATAAATATTTTGTCGTTCATTTTCATTTTAAAAATATTTTATAATATCACTAGTCCTCATATTAATATTTTTATTGCTTACATAATTTACTTTATCAGGAAATATGAGTTCAAGGAGCTCTACTGAGTCTAAAGTTATGTATTGCAACTGTTGTTTGCAATGTTTTGTATTCACTTCACATATGGAAGGAAATTATGGGAGAAGATTTTTCAGGTGTCCAAAAAATAGAACAGGAGATGATTATAACTATTTCAGATGGATTGACGAATACAAGGGTGACACAACAGTGATCGTGCTAAGAGGGTAGCAATGGAAAAAAAATGTTAACAAGATTTGATCAACAGGATATTAGGCTTAATATTCTGATCATACTAGTTATTATACTTGTACTTTTAATATTAGTGTTATTAATTAGGTAGTATTATTTATTAAGTGATGTGCAATCTATTGATGTAATTTATTAGCTGACTTCTGACTATATATGAGTATTAGTTATTATATTTCTATTCATTTTGTTTAAATTTATTCAGCTTATATAGTCACAGGGACATTTCAGTCATTTTTGCACAAACAGCTGCAGCATAGCAGATTCTAAACAGAGTTTTCCAAACAGAATCACAGCTTCAGCAACAGCAGCTTCCTGCCACCAGCTTCTTCTGCAGCAGCTTCACAATTGCTTCTTAAAAAGCTGCAGTTGCCTCCAAACGAGCCCTAAGGGCCCGTTTGGTAAAGAGTTTGGTGCATGGCACGGCATAAACCGCACCACGCGAGCGTTTATTTTGCCAAAAAAATGAGAATCACACCCGCAGCTACCGCGAAGCTACAACTAGCCTCTTCCTTCCATAGCCCGCGGTCGCAAATTTTGTTTCCCTAAACTACCCGAGATCGTTCTCGTGTGCCCTGGAAACAGCAATTTCACGTGCCACGGCAAACTAGAGCAAAGCGGCCTCACTCTTCTCTCTTCTGCATTAAAATGACAAACCCTTCTCTCTGCGTTCTCCTCCCTCTTCACTTGCCCTCCGTCTAATTCACTCTGGATCCTTTCTTCTAGGTATGTGTTTCTTTCCCATTCTCTCCAACTTGAACCAATGATCTTGATCATTGAAGGGATGGATAGAGATTTATGTGATCGGCAGTTGTAAGGATTTGGTGACGAAATGATGGATAGCTGGCATAGATTTGAATTGTTATTTGGTTGGTTGGAGAAAAGGAAGTTGGTAGTGAGGCTGTGCGAATTCCCAGTGCCTTTAGCGGTGTCATTTCTAGTATAGCCTGGAACATGGGACTCTGGGTAATGTCTTGCAGTTTTAGGTGTCTATTGTTATGTCAGAGAAATGGGGAAAAAACTTTATCCGAATTATGCTTTAATGGTATTGAAATTATGTTTTCCTTTTTTGGAATGGTGAACGTTAAATATTTGATGTATGACTCAAATTTAAGATCTCGGCTGTGTTTTCTAGCTTCTTTGGCTATTGTTTGTAGTTAGTTGGTTTGTGCTGTTATTTATTTTTATTTATGGTTATGTGTTGGCTGGTTGGGTTGGTTGGTTATGATGGCTGGCTGGGCTGGTTAGCTGTGTTAGCTAGTTGGGTTCATTGGCTATGTTGCCTAGTTGGGTTGGTTGGCTGTGTTGGCTGGCTGGGTTGTTCCTGTTTGCTTCTGTTTTGGCTGTTTGCTTCTGTTTTGTTCGTGGTGAGCTCTTGTGTGTTTTTCGGTCTTGGTTTTGGGTTTGTTCTTGTTTTGGGTTGGCTGGTAGAAGGCTGTTTAGTGGCTGTTGTTTTACCTGGGGTGGTGGTGACTTCGTTTGGTATCTTGGAGTTTATTTTGGCTCTTTGTTGGATGCTCTTTTGGTATTGCTATTTGTCTATCTTGGTGGAGGTGTGGCGTCCTTTTATCTCTTGCTTGTCATGATACATAATATATTTAGAAACTCTTTATTTGGTTGGTTGTACTATTGTTCCTGCTTATGTTGTATCTAGAACTACTGCTTGGTGATTGATTCTCCCTGATAATGAAGGAAATGGCTATAATGGCATTGATGTTACTTTTTTATCATTAAGGCTGGTAGCGTTTTATGTGATTGTAACCCTTCTTTTTGAAGTTTGGATGCTCACATACAATGTTGCTCCTTGTGATAGACTTTCACTGAGCCTGAGCCGTTATAATTTACTTTAATATATCTTTCTACATTTGCTTATGTCTTTTTTGAGCTTCTTGCAGGTATTTGTATATGGCGGAGCCTTGCAGTGGTTAAGTATTTTTAGTTAGCCAAATTTCTATCTATTTTTTGTTAATAATCGTAACCCTTCTATTTTTGTTAATGAAACATCTATCACTTTTTGGGGAAATAAATATTTTGCCTTTTCATTTTTATTTTAAAATAATTTTGTAATGTCACCAGTCCTCATATTAATATTTTTATTGCTTACACAATTTACTTTATCGGAAATATGAGTTCAAGGAGCTCTACTGAGTCTAGAGTTGTGTATTGCAACTGTGGTTTGCAATATTATGTATTCACTTCACATAAGGAAGGAAATTATGGGAGAAGATTTTTCAGGTGTCCAAGAAATAACAGGAAATGATTGCAACTATTTCTGGATTGATCTATAGGGTGACACGTCAAACAAGTGATCGTCTAAGAGGGCGAATGGAAAAAAATTTTAAAAAGATTTGAACAACAGGATATTTAGCTTAATATTCTGATTGCACTAGTTGTTGTACTTGTACTTTTAATATTAGTATTATTAATTAGGTGGTATTATTTATTAAGTGATGTGCAATCTATTGATGTAATTTATTAGTTGATTTCTGACTACATATGAGTATTAGTTATCATATTTCTATTCATTTTATTTAAATTTATTCAGCTTATATAGCCATAGGGACATTTTAGTCATTTCTGCATAAACAGCTGCAGCACAGCAGATTCTAAATAGAGTTTTCCAAATAGAATCATAGCTTAACAAGATTTCCCGCCACCTTCTTCTCAGAAGCTTCATACCGCTTCAAAAGTCAGAATGCCCCAAACGGACCCTAAATCTTTACGCCTCAATTTTACAGGAAAGTCCAGCACACACACACACACAAATAGTTGAAAAATAACAAATAACACCAAAAAATTTTGTAAAAAAATTATGTAAAATAGAGAAAAAAAACTATGATACTTAACCCTTTTCAAATATTCCACAATATATAATTTAAATTACAAATTTATATTCTTTTCAAGAATAGAGTGACATGGTTGTGCATGAGAAGTCAGGGCAATGAAAAGCTTAGATTACAACAACTGTATGGTGATGATCAAGTTGTAACATAGTAATAACAGTGATCGGTGATGCTAGTAGACGGTTATCAGTAATGCCTGTGGTAGAGATGAACTTCAAGCTCTTAACTCCACCCTTAACTCTCTCCAAGCTTTCTCCTATAAGTTCTCCTTTTTCAAGATGAGAATGGTGTGCTATTTAATGTTTGGGAGGAATATTTTGGTAACTTTAATCAAAATCTCAAAACACTTAATTGAACTGCTCATATTGATTCCTTTAATCATTGATGATTTATTGATAATTTAATGTCTCAATGGCTATAAATTTGAGTGATCTTAGGCTCGTCGGTTTCCTTTTGTCGAGCCACTCAATTCGATAATAAGCATGTCATATTTGGAGATTGTTTGATCATTTAATTTATATCTATAAGCATTCAACTTTGCTTCTGAAGCTTGATCTGAGCTCATTTAAACTCGGATTGACTCATTCTTGATGTAGCTAGACTCATCTCATTGAGATGTTCAGTTTGCTTATAAATTAGAATTTTTATAAAATTATATATATATATATATCAAGCTTGATTGATTTGATAAATAATAATATGATATATCAATATTAATAAAAAGATGAAGGGCGATGTAGGAGACGAAATATGAGAATGTGGGCTAGTTGGAGGGGGTTAAATTTAGGCAACAAGTAAAAGAAGATGAACAATAATGCAGACAACTGGTGGTATAGGGGATCAAAGAAGAGGAGAAAGGAACATAAAAGAGAAGAAACACAAGAATTAAAAGTTTTATTGGCTATCTACCTATCTCAAATTCTAATTCATGCACAAGCTTAAATAACTCTTAGGGTGTATTTGGGATAGCGGTGGCAGTGTAATGCAAAACGCAATGCAGTGTCATTGCACAAAAGTTAGCTAGTGTCGTTTGGAAACTCAGTTCTAGAAGCATTTTGAAAAATATTCGATGAGAAAATTGCATTTTATAACCTAACTTAGTAGAATACGGTTGCTACTAGAAAGCTGTAGTATGACTTTTTAAAATAAAGAAATTGTAATTCTCATCATAGTTTTTTAGATAACAACTTTTTCTGTAGCAGTACCATCACAACTTTTTTTCAAACAGTTACAACGCCTCAAATACACACCCTTAATATTTTGTTAAAAATTATGAAATTTATGAGGATTTGAATCATACTAATATAAATTTATTAGAGATGTCTCATGTCATGAAAAGATTAATTTAATTTGTTGAATTACAAAGATTATATCAATCATCATAAATTCAACAGTGTTGTATGTGCTGAAGAGCTTCCTCCAACTCTTGTTATTTAATTAAAATTTTGATAAACTATCAAGTTTGCATCAATGCTAGTAATTTTATAAAAATTGAAACAAATCCAATAATGCTATAAAATTTTTATCGTTGTTAGTGTAAAATTAATAAAATATTAAATTTATTTTATAGTCAAAAAGACTTTCGATCAACGAAAAAATTATTTGATAAATATCTCCAAAATATATTGATTAATCAAGTAAAAATAAATAGAGATTTTTGGATCCAAATCGCTAAATTTTCTTAAAATATCCAAATACACTTAAAATTTTGATTTGCAGCAATTAACGACAGAGTGAATACATCCGGTCGAAAAAAAAATGATTAAGATATAATTATAGTTAAATATTCATTATAATTTTAAATTATTTTTTGGCTGGTCGGGCGCAGACTTGGTTATTCAAAAAAAAAAAAAATTATAATAACGGTATAGCCACCAGCTCCCATTCCTCCAACTGAAGGGCGCCAGTTCTCCGCTCTATCTATTCCCTCCTGCGCTCCTCTCGCTCTTCCCGCTCTTCCCGCTCGTTTTTACGAGAAACAATGGAGATCGGTGATACGTACCTGCCAAGAAGCGGAAGCGCCTTTAGTTTCTGGAGCAACAGAGAGAGCTCAATGTTTTCTAGATCTTCGGGGGAGAGAGACGACGAGGAGGAGTGTGATTTGAGATGGGCTGCGCTCGAAAAGCTTCCAACTCAAAGTAGAGTAAGGAAGGGAATCCTGAATCATGGAGACGGGGAGCTTCAAGAGATCGATATCGACAACCTCGGCTTTCAGGATAGGAGAAACCTGCTTGAGAGACTGGTAAGAGTTCCAGAAGAAGACAATGAGAGGCTCCTTCTTAAGCTCAAGGAAAGAACCGAGGCTTAATTTTCAAATTATGCCTAATTAAAAACTTAATTAGTACTTAAAAAATTTAAAAATAAGCTCAGTCGCAAATCAGCATGACCTGAGTCGACGCCAGACTACCCATAAATTTAAAAAAAAAAATTAAACAAACAAAGACTCATTTTGACCATATCGCTCATCGACGTCGGATTTCGGTTTTGATATCGGAAAGAAAAAAAAAATTATACAACTTTTATGTTGACAACTTTCGAGCAAATCTCGGCAGTCATTTTGAATTTATGAATTTTGAAGTTACAAAAAATTAAAGATATCAACAAAAGACTCGCTTTTGGCCATATCGCTCATCAGTGTCGATTTCTGTTTTGGTATCGTTGGAAAGGTAATGAAAATTATACAACTTTCATGTTAACAACTTTGATCTAATCTCTCGTAGCGCAATTTTTATAAGATGAAGTTATAAAAATTAAAGATACTGCGGCTTTTTATAATATCTGAGGATTGTTGAATATATATGATTCTTTGGTAATATCAATACTCATTATATTCTATATATAAATTAAGTTTTAATGGGTTTACTCATTCTTAAAAAAATAATCAGCTCTTATTTTATATTTGAAGATATTTTCTTACACTTGCTAACATTTACTTCTCCAAAATACATTAGAACTAATAAGGTGAATTTTGACTCGAGATATACCTCCATTTGTCTCTTTACTATAATAAATACATATATGACAAAAAGTTCTTAACTCAGATTTGAACAATATGTAATTCCACGTTGAATCTTTCCTCCTCACATTTAAATTAACCAAAATAAACAAATAATAAACAACACTAGGATTATACAATCAGGAGTAACTGAATGAGTAAACATAACAAATAAAAAATAACCACAAGTACATGTCATCAACCGTATAAAAAAGATAACACATCTATCGTCGTCGATGCCTGCGTGGTGGAATCGCATCGCTACCAAGAGTGTAATGGGCTTGTGGTCGTCGTGGCCGATCACGTAGATGATGCTGTTGATGGTCCTCCTCCTCTTCCACCTGCTAGACAGGTTGTTGTGAATATCCTAAGTCTGTAACATGAGGTATATCAGCTGAAGCTTGAGTAAGCAATGAATACCCATGGTACACTCCGTATGGCGGTGTCGTGGAATACGGTAGCATATATGGGGGCTGAGTGTCATGGGTGCATATTGCTTCATGATATAAATGGGGTGGTACTGTAAAATATAGTAGGCACCACCGTGTGTAGGATGGACCCACATCCATCGATGGAACATCTGTTTGCGCTGATGCAGAAGTGCTTGGAATGTCAGTATCCTTGTATCTACTGTTAGAGATATGTATATTTTGCCTCAGTTCCACGTACAATTCCTCATAAACATCGATAGATTTATAAAATTTTGTATCATCACTTCTGTCAAAATAGTACTGAAATATGTCCTCAGTATTCAAGATGTGCTCACACTATAAATAAAAAAATTTATTTTAGGGTTTCGTTGTTATACGGAAAAGAAAATTTTAATACTTTGTATATAACCATCAAATCTCCTCGAGAGTAATATGTCGGAGGTGCCTTCAGCATGTAAAGTGAAGCCCAAGAATGATACCACCTCATGTATCGGTTGATCGCTGGCTCCCGATCATGCTGTGTGAATCCACCACGACAACTGACTCACGTCTCCTCCCACTGTGCAATGTAAGAGTGGCGGCAATTGACCCAATCAATATCAGCTTTTCCTTGGCCATCGACCCATATGAACGATGGATCTATCGGGGCAACATCAATCGTAGGAGGCATGCCGAACTGTCTGAGCACACGATCAGGCAGGTACCATTCTACCCTCTTCCAACATATTATCGGTACTCTAACTAGCCATATTTCCTCTCCCTGTAAATATATATCTGTGACACACATGTGGATCTGATGTCCATATGGCTGCCAGATGACCTGTACATATTGCATAAGTTATTATTTTAGCTACAAGCCCATAATGAGTAAGCCAATAAACATTACATCAATTCAGCATACCTGACTCAGCAGAAGTTCATCCAACTCATCCTTATATACTCTGAGGTTGGATGCTGGCATTTCCCGAACAAACCCTTCATTCCACTGACATCCTACGCTAAGCCCATCAATGTCTATAGGCTATTGAAGTAATTGAAGAAGTCATTATTGGAGATATTAAAACTAGCAGGATCTTTAAAATTAGTATTGCTTTTAATGCCAAATTAAAAGGTGAGTTTATTTCAACTTTGAAGGATTATAGGGATTTATTTGATTGGTTGGCATAAGAGATGTCAAGTGTCAATCTTGATGTCACCAGCCATAAGCTTAACATTGAACCGAAAGCTAGGCTGATCAAGTAGAAGATGAGACCAATGCTGACTACACTCCCTGAGCTAATTAGAGAACTAGTAATGAAGTTGATCAATGCAAGATTTATCTAGGAGGTGTAGTACCTGGATTGGCTTGCCAACATCATCATTGTACAAAAACTCAATGGTAAGTGGAGGATGTGTGTATACTTCACAAATCTGAACTTTGGTTGCCCAAAGGGCAGTTATCTTCTGCCTTGCATTGAAGCCCTAGTGGATTTGGCAGTCGGATTCTCAATGATAAGCTTCCTGGATTCCTTCTTATGCTATCATCATGCATCCAACCAATAGTAAAATGATTGTGTTTATATCTATAGACGATGTATATTGTTGCAATATAATTTCTTTTGGGCTTAAAAATTCAGACACTACTTACCAGCAGGTTATGGATGTAATTTTTGAAAAATAAAAGGATAAAAATATTTTAATGTACAGTGATTATTAAATAAAAGCAAGTCACCAAGGGAGCATATTGAAGATTTGAAGGACACCTTCAGCACTATCATGAAGTTCAACATGGCACTCAATCCACTCAAATACACATTTAGCATTGGATTTGAAAATTCTTAGGTTATTTATTGACCCCTAACGGGCTTAAAATTGGTCCCAAGAAAGTTAGTGCCATTTAAGAAATGACATCTCTTAGAAATATAAAAGAAATTCGATGTTGACAAAACAAGTTACTAGCCTCAACTAATTTATTTCAAAATCTAAAGATCGTTATTCAGCTTTTTTTAGGATTCTCGGGAGCTAAAAGCCATTTGCTTGGATAGAAGAATGCAAACAAGCTTTCATCCAATTTCAGAAACTGTTGATTTTTCCACCTCTGCTTTAAAGCTCTAAACCTGGTGAAGAATTATATAAGTATCTTGGGGTGGGAAAAGTGGCAGTAAATTCAGTATTATTATGAGAAAAAAAATAAGTAGTTTAATATCTATTATATGAGCAAGATCCTGAGAAGAGCATAACACAAGTATCTAATTATGGAGAAACTCGTGTTTGCATTATTTTTGTTAGGAGACTCCAGTCATATTTCCAAACAAATTCTATACAACTTGTCACTAATCATCCACTAAAGTCTATTCTCTCAAAGCCTAATCATTTAGGAAGATTATTGGAATCTATGATTGAACTCAGGGAGGTCAATATTTCTTATACACCTAAATTTGCTATTAAAGCGTAGGTTTTCGCTAATTTTCTGGCTGACTTCTCTTAATATATCAACATCGGCAGTGAGGAGATTTCTTAAAAAGAATAATAGACTCTATTCATGGATAGAGCATCCGACATTTAAGGAGTCGACATCACGATGGTGATTTATAGTTCAGTTGGGATTTCGTTCAGTCATTCTGTTCAAATATGTTTTAAAATTACAAATAACTAGATAGAATATGAAGCTTTTATTGTAGGTCTGAGATTTATGTAATGAGTAGGAGTAAAGTATATGCTTTTCAAATTAGGCTCACAGTTTGTGGTAAATCAAGTGGCTGGAAAATTGGAAGTATGAGAAGAAAACATGCAGAGATATCTATATAAGGTGAAATCACAGAGTGGGAAATTATAATATTTCAAGATTCAACATATTCCTTGAAAAGAAAACTAGTTTGTGGTTCTATTATCTATGTTGGGCAACATTGATGGGAGACATATTCAAAAGTTAACTCGTCTGACTATTGAAGAGCTCAAAGTAATGGAAATTGACGTAAAGTCAAGCTATGTTGGGTAGATCTTTACATTAAGTATCTAAAAATTGATATCATACCTTTTGGGGTCTCAGACCCATGAAGGTTCAAAATCAAGTTGGCATGTATTTATTGATAACAAGTTATTTTGAAGATCAATCTTGTCACATACCTTTGCTATGTGAAAGAAGATGAAATTATTGAGTATTGAAGGAAGTTCATTCAGGAGTATATGATGGTCATTTGGGAGGACGAACAATAGCAAATTAAGTCTTAAAGATAAAAGGATTTTTTTTCCCTCATTACATTAAGATGCAGAAAAATTCTCCAAACATTATGAACTATGTCAAAACTTGCTTCAATGAGGCTTTAGCCATCTCAGAAGCTCCAACCTATCTCAAGCCCATGACCTTTTGTTGTGTGGGGTGTGGATCTTCTTGGTCCATTTCCTCCTTCAAAAGGTCAGAGAAAATACATCTTGGTGATGATCAATTACTTCACCAAATGAAAAGAAGCAAAAGCATTGGCCAAGATTATGGCCCAAGTTATTCGCAACTTCATTTGGTTAGATATTATTTGTAGGTATGTGCTACCTATTATTATTATTATTATTATTATTATTATTATTATTATTACTAACAATGATACTTGGTTTGCAGTTCCAAAAGTTAAATTATTTTTATCAAAGTCTAGGAATTCATCTAAATTTTGCTTCAATCCACCATCCAAAGACTAATGTACAAGTAGAAGCAATAAATAAGCTGACTTTAAGCCTTCTCAAGAAGAAATTCGAAGGCAAAAAAGTAAATAAGTGAAGTACTTCCATTAGTCTTATGGGCTTTGAGAACTACTTCAATAATTACAATTGGCCAAACACCGTTTATCGTTTCTTATGGAGCTAAAATAGTACTTCCAATAGAATATAATTTGCACACTCAAAGTAGTTACGGCTTCAAAGTTTGAAGAATATGAACTTGAAGAATGAAGGGAATCTAACGACAAAAGAATGCAGGCAATTCTAGATTTACTTGAAGAGCTATAGATTCAATCTTACATGAACCATAAGAAAATCAAAAAAGTGTAGCCAGATATTACAATATTAATGTTAAAGAAAAACAATTCCTGGCTCGCAACTTGGTGCTCAAGAAGGTTTATCTAATAGCCTGCAACCTAGTGATTGAAAAATTAGGGAAGACTTGGATAGGACCTAATATTATTAAAAATTAAGTTGGAGTGAAGCCTACAAACTGATTACTCATGCCATAAAAGAAATCTCAAGAACATGGAGCGGGGACGATTTAAAATATTTTATCCTTAAATTTTTTGTTTTTTTGTTAACAGTTTATTTGAAAATATAAAACTCGAGGAACTTGTCCAGATGAGTTCACTCATTAATGATTCAATATCATCTAGATGCATGATGTATATGATTATTTTCTTTTCTCTTAATCAATAAAGATAAAATAGAATGAAATGAACCAAGCTAAAAAGTGTTTAAGCTACTACTTGTTGAAGTGTTGGAGGGCCTTAGGAAGTTCTGTAGGAGTAGTCAAACAAGCCTCCAAAACAAAATCTGAAGGAGAGTCAAAGGACCATAATAGAAGGACAAGTTATTTAAAGAAGTTAGTCCATGAAACTAGAATTAGGTTAGAACTTGGAATATAGGTACTCTTACAAGTAAATTAATGGAATTAATAGATATTATGGTTCATAGAAAGATAAATATTTTATGTGTTCAAGAAACTAAATGGGTTG
This sequence comes from Cymbidium sinense, assembly GCA_021442155.1. Classification (NCBI taxonomy): domain Eukaryota; kingdom Viridiplantae; phylum Streptophyta; class Magnoliopsida; order Asparagales; family Orchidaceae; genus Cymbidium; species Cymbidium sinense. Next base: position 167,948,975 of record CM038221.1, on the reverse strand, counting down.
AGGAGAAGGCCAAGTAGATTGATAGTTTAGGTTTTAAACTTTGGTATTCAAGTAAAAGTCGAACTAGAAATGGTGTAGGTGTGATTATAGATAAAAGTTTGAAGGATAATGTTATAAATATTAATAGATGTGAAGATAGAATTATAGCTTTAAAGATTATTGTTAATACTAAGATTATCAATGTTATAAGTGTTTATGCTCCTCAAGTAGGTTTGGATGTAAGCTCAAAAGAAAAAATTTAGAATGAATTAGAGAGATTAATACAAAAGATACCTCTTGAAGAAAACATATTTATTGGAGGAGATTTAAATGGACATGTTGGTAGAGTGGTAGAAGATTTTAAAAGTATTCATGGTGGTTATGGATTTAGAGTGACTAATGAAGAAGGTAGGACTATATTAGATTTTGTTTTAGCTTATGATTTTGTAGTTGCTGATACTTTATCTAAAAAAAGAGATGAACATAATATTACTTGTAAAAATAGATCTAGTAAAACACAAATTGATTATTTTTTGATAAGAAAAATAGATCGTTTAGATTGTAAGGTTATTCCAAATGAAAGTTTAAGTACCCAATATCGATTATTAGTTTTAGATTTTAATATGAAAGATTGTAAGAGGAAAAATAAATCAAATTATTGTCCTAAGATTAGATGGGGATACTTAAAGAACACAAATAAAAATATTTTTAAGAGCAAGCTACAAGAGCTTAGAATTTAGGATGTTCATAAGGAAGCTAATATTATGTGAAAAAAAGTAGCAAGTGAATATAAGCAAGTTGCTAAAAATGTGCTTGAAGAATCAAAAGAAAAATCTTGTTTTAATAAAAATAATTGGTGATGGAGTCAGAGTGTGCAAGAAAAGATAAGAAATAAGAAGCATTGTTATAAAACTTAGTTTAGATGTAAAAATTCGGAGAATTGGGAAAGATATAAAGTGGCCTGTAGAGATTCTAAGAAAGCAATATATGATGCAAAAAATTTAACTTTTACTAATTTATACAATAGATTAGATACCAAAGAAGGTGAAAAATATATGTATAAGTTAGCCAGCCAAAGAGATAGGAGAAGTAAAGACCTAGTTCAAGTGAGGTACATTAAGGATGAAAATAATAAAGTGCTTTTCTTAGAAAAGGATATTGAAAATAGGTGGATGAGATATTTTGATAAACTTTTCAATGAAGGATCTGAAAGTACGATTGATTTTAGCAACTTTAATACCCTAAACAAAAATAGAGAATTTTGTTTTTATCGTCGTATTAGTAAATCTGAAGCTAGGAAGCTTTAAAGAAAATGAAATGTGAAAAAATAGTATAACCTGATGATATTCCAATAGAAGTGTGGAAATGTTTAGGAGATCAAGGAATTTCTTGGCTTACAAATCTTTTAATGTTATTTTAAAACTAAAAGATGTCGATGAGTGGAGGAAGAGTTTGTTGGTTCCTATATTTAAGAATAAAGGTGATGCACAAGAGTGTGCAAATTATAGAGGAATTAAGTTAATGTGTCATACATTGAAATTATGGGAGAGAGTAATTGAGCATAAGTTACGATGTAATACAAAAGTTTCTCACAATCAATTTGGTTTCATGCCAGGTAGATCTACTATGGATGTTATACATTTGTTAAGAGGTTTGATGGAGAAGTATAGAAAGTAAGGAGGATCTACATATGATATTTATTGATTTAGAAAGCTTATGATAAAATTTCAAGAGATGTTCTTTGGAGAGTTCTAGAATAGAAAGAAGTTAATATTGGTTATATTCAAGTCATTAAGGATATGTATACTAGAGTTGTTACTTGTGTCCAAACACAAGGAGGATTGACAAAATATTTTTCTATTTCAATTGGATTACATCAAGGATTAGCTTTAAGCCCTTATCTTTTTTGCTTTAGTTATGGATGTTCTTACTAGACATTTATAGGAAGATGTACCTTGGTGTATGTTTTTTGCTGATGACATTCTTCTTGTTGATAAGACTAGAGAGGGAGTCCAAGAGAAACTTGAATTATGGAGGTCAACATTAGAGTCTAAAGGTTTTCGTTTAAGTAGATCTAAAATTGAATATATGGAGTGTAATTTTAGTTGTAGAAGTTCTAGTGGTAGTTTTGTGACATTAGGTGAACAAGTCATTAATAAGGGTGAGCGATTCAGATATTTAGGCCTTATTGTTCAAAATGATGGTGAAATAGATGGAGATGTTATTAGTAGAATTCAAGTTGGATGGTTGAAGTGGAGGAATGCATCTGGTATGTTGTGTGATAGAAAAGTTTCACTTAAACTTAAGAGAAAATTTTATAAGATGGTGATAAGACCTGCAATGACTTATGGTGCAGAATGTTGGCCAATAAAAGATAAGCATAAGACTAATTTACATGTTACAGAGATGAGGATGCTCAGGTGGATAAGTGGCTTTACTCTTAGAGATAAAATGTGAAATGAGTATGTTCGGAAAAAAGTTGGAGTAGCTCCAGTGGCAGATAAGATTAGAGAGAGTCGCCTTAGATGGTTTGGTCACATAAAGCGTCGGTCGTCCGATGACTCAGTTAGGAGAGTAGATGCATTAGATTTGCCTTGTGTTAAGAAAGGTAGAGATAGACCTAAAAAGACTTGGTTAAGATGTATAAAAAATGACCTTAGTATACCTGAATTAAATGAGAATTTGACACATAATAGGACACAATGGAGACGAATTCATGCCAACCCCACTAGTGGGATAAAGGCTTGTTGTTGTATATATATATATATATATATATATATTAAAACATATGAAAGGAAAGAATATTCAGAGATTAGCTTTATGTATTTTAAAGATATAAGGGAATATTTAAATAATAAAAAATTTAAACATAGTATTTAAAATTATTGATTTTTTTATGTTCAGAGAACTTCGAATTTCAATTTAAAGCATATGAAGAAGACTAAGAGGCTATTTGGATACAGTGTAAAGTGAATGTAATGTATTTAGATAGCTTTAGGTTATTTTGTTGAAAATTTTACAAATATATGAGTTTATTTTTTTCTATTTGGTAAAATAAATGTAATGTAAAGTAATTATGGGGTTGTCGATGACGGTGGTGGAAGTCGGCTAAGTGATAAAGGAGATATGAGTGGTAGGACCGACGAGGTAGCAGTGGTTGGTGACCAGCGACGACGATAGCACTTTACTCTAGCCGGTGAATTTGAAATTCCCTCAAATCAGTAAATTCCAAATACACCAAAATTAACTCTTTCCATGTATTCTAAATATATTACATTACTTTAAAATTTTACATTACACCATGTCAAACACAAAAAAAAAGTTAAAATCCTCTACATTTAGTTTACTTTACACTCAAAATTCATCAATCCAAACAACCCCTAAGAGGAATTCATAGTCATTTTATTAACTCATTTAAAGCATATTGAATTCATCTTTTATTCTTAAGGAATCTTTCAAGTTATTATAGGATTTTATTACTACTCAACAATTCGATAGTCTTGTGGTTCATCAAATCTTTAATTCATGCAAATATTAATGAAGTTGAAAACAACTAAATGATTAGTCTTTGTGAAGGCTATTTGATTGAAGAATTAATTATTGTTTTAATTATTTAGTTATTTATAAGGTTATTATTTTAAACTTACAAATTCATCTCTAATCAAGTATCTTAGAAATTATTGGAAAGGATCATTCACCGATATAATTCAATATATTATATAGAATCTCTTTAACATTCAATCGTCAAAAATTTCTTCACCTTTTGTAATAGCATCCTATTGAAACACAAGTTCAGTTGGGAAGGTAAGACTCCGCTTTTGCGATAAGATTCATATAGAGTAGCGAGTGAGCCTTTTTCATAGTAAGTCTAAACGCTAGCCTCTATATTACTGCCATAAGATCAGCATATATACAAGCATAAAGGCGTATTAAAGGCGATAACATATTCAAAAGACCAACTAAGAGCGAGGATATGTGCCACGACTCACTAAATAAATGTAAATTTGTATTCATAAATTTCAAATTCTCATAATCCTTACACAATTTTTTGGGTCATATTGACAATTAAAGCATAAATATTGGATAACAAATTGCAACGATAAAATTTATAAAATTATAATTATATAGTTCACATAAGTAAAAAAATGGTATAATAAAAAAATAGTTCCTCATCTCTTCATGAAAGTTTTTCATCTCGACCAATAAGTTCCTTACCTATTTTGTCAACTACTCTTTAATCTTAGTATTTTTGGCTTCAACTATAGATTTTATTTTCTCTATCTCCTCGACGAATTCAGTTTTTATCTTCCTAAGCTCATTTTCAATGTACAATTGAGGAGTCTTGGAAGTCGTCGTCATCTCATGTCGTGGCAACACTGGAGTTCCCAGAACCTCCATGACTTGGACTACAGGGAGAGTGGCTTCACTCTTCTCAGACGCAACCTGGACATCTTGAGAAGGAGTACCTCCGAGTAGTATATGATCATATTTGACAAGAATTTACGACATCACTTTACAAGAAGGCAAATTTATACTTTTAGCAGGCGGGTTTCACTCCCTGCACAGCGAGTTCGGCAGGAGGCTAGGTGACTTCTTCTGAAATTGCTATTGCAGCTTCAACAGTGTCTAGAGGAGGAACACTTGGATGAACATCTTGCTCCTCCAAGTTGTTGATGTTAAAGTGCACTGCATGATATCAAATAAAAGATTTATTTCTAAATTTATATTATTCATTTCATTATACTAAAGAAAAAATGATTTTAAACATAAAACATAATGTCAGATTACGAAAGGCGCTTAATCCTCTGAACACCTCTCCCATCGAAGGTGTTAAAGTCGATGCTAATTTTTTTTAAAATTTGACAAAGCTTTTGATCTGATGATAAGCTCGACTGCAAGCTCTTAAACTTCAGTGATCTCCAGAAATTCAACAATAAGGAGAGAAGAAGAAGCTCCCTCTTAGGGATTTCTCTTTGTTCTTTCTCAACCCTTACTTTCTTCTTCTTCCCAGAGTTATTTCTCTTATGCTTGGGCAATAGGAGGGCGTTGAGATTCTCATTAGGAACATCACGTTGATCTGATGTAAAATTCTCTATAATCTTACAAGCAGCACTTAGAAAATGAGAAAATTGGAGAATAGAGGAAGATGTCGATAGTAATGATAAACTGGAGCAACTCCTAACATCTTTTATTTATAAGAAATGATGAAGGAGACAAATCATTAAATTCAAAGGACATACACCCGTCATGATCACATATGAGATATGTCTAGTCATGCCCTACATTAATAATACTTTTTAAAAATTTTTTGTAGTGTCACTATCAAAGATGTAAGAAAACAGAAGAACCAAATATATAATTATATCACCTTTGGACCGAATTCGAGACAAATTGTAGCACACTCAATCAGATTTAAGACTAAGGTCACAGTTTATTTAGAATTTGTCAAGAATATCTGGTCTGAAGCTCAGCAATTCAGTGCTTTTCGTATCTGCTGCCACCTAGAACTTACTGTAACTACATGGAACGTCCTACATGACGATGTAGCTGACAACATAACTTATAGAGTTGTCTCTCCAAATTCTATTGTACTGATAAAATATAATGTAACCGACTACGTAACGCCTAAGTATCAGTTTGAACTTATAAATAGAGGAAGATCCCCACGGATTATGGGACTTTTTAGAGATTCTCCTTCTCAGACTTTTGTAAGGCTTGATTCTCAATACAAAAGCTTATATATTCTCTTATCTCTTTTCTCTCCACACGTTAATTTCAATCCCTCTTGTAACTCCTTGCTCGGCGACATGAGAACATGAACAATTTAAGATCCAACAGTAACATATAAAGATTTTATTTAAATTAAATAGTATCTAAAATTAGGAGGCATTATTCATGATTGGGTATTCTTTTGATAATATATATATAATATTTAAGAAGTAGCAATGAATTTTGACCACTTGAATTTTTCACTTACACATCAGCAAAACCAAGTGCAAAGCATTATAAATATGTATAAAAAAATTTCCCTCTAATTTATTTTTACCAATTCATTTTAATTTTAATAGGTTCCATTTACTTACATTAGAATTTTCTTTTTAAACCCTTATCAAAAAAAAGAAGAAAGAATATAAGCTCCTACTGATAGTAGTGAATTCTATTTGACACTACAATATATAAATATATGTAGACTTATATTATTAGGTTAATAGCAACAAGCAAAGCACATAAAGATTTGATCGCTCAGGAAAAATATTCAAGAATCTCCACCATCTTAGGGATGTTAGGGAGTCCGTTCTTTATGAGGCAAATTAATTTATATTCAACCATATTTCTCCTAAACTTATATTAGAGTTTATTTAGATCTAGATTCTACTTCTTATGGATGCAAGCATCCATAGTTAATTACCTCTCTTATTGCAGTAGGAAAGCACTCTCAATTAAGGTTGAAAATAAACATTAATCTACATGTAAATCAATACTTAGTAGTGTGGTATGCATGATTGTTTAAGGTAAAGAAGAGTAATCCCAATCAAGATCTCATAGTTCCATCATCCAAGACTATTATTATTCCAGTACTAACATCAGAGGCCTATTAACCATACTATCCAGGGAACTTGATTAGTAGCCATGAATTGTCTCATCCCAAAAATTATGAGTAGACTAGAGTTGTTGTGCGGGTGTCTATTAAGTTATTTAAACTAAACTTAGGTTATAAGTTTTCCCAATTGTTTAATTTTATGATTTCATCGTGCAGACAAAATAAATTGAGAATTTCATGAATTTGATAGAGTTTGCATTGACATGAATAAGGTTTGCCTTACAGACATATATTGAGCTTGCATTCATTGGAATGTTGATGTTTAATATGTGAATTGGACTAAGCATGAAGTTCTTATTACAAAAATGAATTAGTTTTATGTTTCTTTGAAAGTTTAATAATAATTGAGTTATGCTTTGCAGATAATGAATGGGCTTACATTCATTGGAAGGACATGTATTTATATGAGTGAAGTTTTCCTTGCAGACACATTGGACATACATTTATTGGAATATCATTTATTGAATGTAGGGTTCGCCTTGCGAACAATGATCGAATTTACATCTATTGGAATGTTGTTATTAGTGAGTGATGTTTGTCTTGCAAACACAGGTTGTACTTACATTTATTTGAAAGCCAATGTTTAATATGAATTTCATTCTTATGAATATGAGTTAGTTTTATATTCAATGAAGTGTCTAGACTAACTGTGGGGTATGCCTTACGAACAAATGACTAGGTTTGCATTCATTGGAATACTTGTTTTGAAGTTCACCTTGCGAACTATGATCGAGCTAACATTCATTGGAATGTCTTATTTTGAGTATAGGATCCACCTTGTGGATAATGATTGGACTTATATCTATTAGAATGCGGCTTTTGAATATAAGGTCAGTCTTGTGGATATAGATTGGGCTTACTTCCATTAGAAAGCCAAAGTCAAAAATGTGAGGTTCGCTTTGTGAACAATGGCTAGGCTCACATTCGTTGGAATGTCAGATTTGTGTTATCGAAGTCTACCTTGCAAACATATATAGGATTTACATCTATTGGAATGTCAATTTCGATTGGACTTACATCAATTGGAAACCATTCATATGAATGGTGTTTGCCTTGCAAACACAAATTGGACTTATATCTATTAGAAAGCCATATGTTTAAATGTGAAATTCACTTAGTGAACAATTTGACCATGATTAATGTGAAATTCATCTTTTGATTTTAAGTTGAACTTATGTCTATTGGAAGGCCTAAGTTGCAAATGAAGTTTATCTTACAGATATTTAAATTTGGATTAAACTTATGTTTATTTGAAAGCTCATGTTAAGTATTGAAATTCATCTTGCAAACATGACTTGGATCTTTGTTCGTTGGAATGTCAAATTAAGATGGTTTGGCCTTAATTTATATTTGAGATGAATCTTTGATTCAATCTTTGAGACGAATCATTGATTCAATCTTTGAGGTGAATCTTTGATTCAATTTTATTTTATATTTTGAGATAAATATTTGGTTTAAATCTCATTTAAAATGAATCTTTAATTTTAATGAGATCGATTAAAATACACGTAGATTTGTACCCAAATCAATCAAGCAATCTCATTTATATGTTTGAGATGAATCATTGATTCAATCTCCTTTTGTGATAAATGTTTGATTCGACCTCTCTTTATGCTTGAGATGAATCTTTGATTCAATCTAAATAAGAAAAGCCTTGAAATTTGCATTGTTTTATGGTTTATATGTGGATCCACAATCTATTGTGCTTGATTAACCAAATAATTGATAATTATTCATGATATGTGTAAATATGATTATGCATTTTCAGTTCATCATTTTTTATCCCTTAATTTGAATCCCTATGTTCTTTGAATTTCACAAATTTTCTTATGTAAGTAAAATAATTTTGAAATACATCAATGCATTTTAAGCATAACAAGAGAATCAACAGTTTGAGTTTGGATCTTTAGACTTTTAACATACGATTAATCAAATCTGATTAATTTAATATGCGAGAGGAAGTTTTATGAATTAATTGCACTTAGTAATTTTATTACTTGATTTATTCGATTTTAATATATTGATGTATATTTTTAAATGTTTTTTATTGCATTATAAAGTCCCTTCTTTCTTATTTCAATAACTACTATGAAGAAGATTTAAGTTTTATAATTCAACAACATTACGACAACATGATTGCTTAGCAGTGTTGCGATTTGTGAAATTTAGCGTAATCAATGCTCTTTTCTCTTGCTCTAGACTCAAGATCAACGGACGAAGATGATCATATCTTGCTAGACCCAAGATCGGCGATAGAGATCTTTAAATGATTCATGATCGGACCCAAAAATGATGGCACGGGTCTTCAAATTTTAAATCTTATAAATATAAAAAAAAATTCATAATTTTTATAAATTCAAGCAGACATTGTTATCTAAAATCTCAAATTTTCTCAGAACGCCCTTTATTTTCTTCTTAAATGTCTAGGCTAAGGCACAATTCCCACAACAAAAAGGGAGGGGCTTGGTCGGGCTCAGTCTTCTTGTGCAACAGAGAGGGAATCGGCTCGGCTTCACATGCAAGAAGGGTGGTGTGATAGGCTTTCTTCACTCAACAAGGGGATTCGGTCGTCTCTCTCTCTCTCTCTCTCTTATATGTGAGGTAAGGGCTCGTTTGGCTGAGCTTTTAATTTTTAAAAAGTTTGTTTTAAAATAATTTTTAAATACGTTGTTTTAAAATGGTATATATAAACATCGTTCTGAAAAGAGAGAAAACTAACATTTTCTAAAAAGTGCTGAAAAATCAAACAGATTTTAAAATTTATTATGATGTTTTGTAGAACGCAACGTAGTAAAAACATGGAATTAAACGAGGCCTAAGTTTTGCGTGAGTGTCTTAGGTTTTGACCCAACCGACTCTCCTCCCTCTCTCTTTATAGAGAATCAAACTCCCTGTATGATTTTAGTAACATGGAGCCGACGGTTAGGATTTGTATTTTTTTTTTTTTTTTTTTTTTTGGCTGCAAATAAGATGAAAATCTGAACACACAAAATTTACAAATGCCACAAAATTTAAATAGTTTAGTGAGATCAACATATGCCCATGACCACATATAGATCAAATAATCACTAAGCTTTAAAAGTGATGCATAGAGATATTATACTTCATACCAAGCTGAAAATAAGAGCATAGATATTACTTTGTCTATGCCATTAACTGATAGAGCAAACAAACATCTACTAGGAAGATGAGGTAGATTACACCTTCAAAAGATGTTGTTACTACTTTCTTTCTCTTCTTTACGGTAAGAGTCTAAATGAAAGACTCCCTTGTTATGGTTACAAACTTATCCTCTAGATACAACCAAAAATAGCAGAACCTCCTCCTTGTTGAAGAAGCAGGAAACATCTCTCATGTAAGAACTAGAAAAACTCTTTGTTTCAATCTCAGTTGACAGACTCTCTCCCCTCTCCCTGTCCCTCTTCCCTCTATTTACTTGTGATTTTGGAATGCAATTCTCTTTTTTTGAAGACTCTTTTGTTGTGATTATCTGGAATGTGCTTGAAGACAGAATTTATTTTAAGGTTTCTCAAAATATTGCAAGATCTCTCCAAATTGAATGTTGATCTCATCAAGATCTTTATATGAGAAAAAGATCTCCAAAATATTTTTATAGCACCCAAAAAAATTAGCTTAGTCAAATATTAGCATTTAAATAGTTGATTCAACTGCATCATGTAAAAAATTTCTATGTGAAAATTTGGCGCTAGAATTCCAACATTAACTATTTGTTTGCTTAACTTCTCAGGTTATTTCTATGAAAGATCAAAAGCAATATTGGGCACAACATGATAAACCATATCAATATGTACCAGCTAAGAAATTCGAAAAATCATTTCGCTCATTCCATGTTGGAAAAAACCTTCAAAAAGAGTTATATATTCCTTTTGACAGGCGCAAGAGCCATCCTGCTGCTTTAACAACGACAAAATTTGGTGTCAGTAGAATTGAACTACTGAAGGCATGCGCTGAAAGAGAACTTCTTCTGATCAAGAGAAACAACGTTGTTTATGCATTTAAAGCTTTTCAAGTAAGACAATATCCCTTCAACTAAAATCTAATACTTCAACCCCACAAATCAAATTCATGTTTCTATCTCGTTGGTTTTCAGGTTTTGGTTATGGCATTTGTCACAATGTCAGTCTTCTGGAAGACAGAAATGCATCATGGATCTATAGAGGATGGAGAGATATATATTGGAGCTCTTTTTTTCTCTATTGTCACTATCATGTTCAATGGCTTCTCTGATCTTGCTTTAACCATTATTAAGCTACCTGTCTACTTCAAGCAAAGGGACTATCATTTTTATCCTTCATGGGCTTTTGCATTACCGACTTGGATCTTAAAGATACCATTTTCATGCGTTGAAGTTGCAATTTGGGTACTTATCACTTACTTTGCCATAGGATATGATTCAACTGCAGAAAGGTCATAAATGTTTGAACTTAAACTTCCATGTTTTATCGCAGATTTCAGTTATGGCCCTTAATATTTTTTTGGTGCAGGTTTTTCAAGCATTACCTTCTGCTACTTCTTGTAAATCAAATGGCTTTAGGAATCTTTTGCTTTATCACAGTACTTGGAAGAATTCTTGTCATTGCTAACATACTTGCGGCCTACACATTGTTGGTTATGATGGTGTTGGGTGGGTTCATACTTTCATACGGTTCTTTTCGAACTATCTAATATCTTTTAAACTCTATTTTAACTGTCGTAAGGAAATGCTTTTTTATTCTTTGTCATTCAATTTGAGTTAGAGCTATGCTTCTGTTCCATTAAGATCCTCTAAATTTTCATTTATACCTCTATGTAACAATCTTGTCAAAAATGTATTTTTCTTGTTCAATTCTTCAAAATTTATTCTATTTTATATGCGTAAGGAAAATGGCCATATTATTGTTGAGATGATTAAATTTCAAAAAAGGTGAGCTGTTTGATCATGATCAAACTATATTTACATGACATTCATGCATAATTTACAAGTTAATTTTCAATAGATACTGATTGTGTCAATGGTTTCCCACGTTGCAATAGCAATTTCTTAACAATTATGCCACTTCATTTGGCAGAGAATGTAAAGAAATGGTGGTTATGGGGTTATTGGACATCACCATTGATGTACTCCCAAAATGCTATTTCGGTGAATGAGTTCTTTGGAAAGAGTTGGAGCCATGTAATATATTTTTTTGTTGTACTTCTTATGTAATCTCATAATAAAAAGAGAGATTAGGAAAAATTCACGACCATGGTGCTTGAATTTTGTTGCAGATTTTACCTGGAACAAATGAAACACTTGGGATAAGTGTCTTAAAGTCTAGAGGAATATTTCAGGAGCCAAAATGGTATTGACAGGAGCATTGTTTGGATATGTTCTCACATTCAACTTCCTCTTCATTGTTGCTCTATCTTACCTCAAACGTAAAATTTTTCATGCTCTACATTTATCATATATTTCATATAAATCACAAGCTTTTAGTCTGAATTGTCTTATAATTTTTCAGCATTTGGGAAGAGCCAATCAACTGTAACTGAGGAGGTTTTGAGGGGACAACAAAAGAGCAATTGTGGAAAATCTACACTTCAATCAAGAGGTATGAAATCCACCATTTACAAGTATAAAAAAGTAAGACTTTTGTATGACATCCATATTACAATAGTGATCTTGGAATCAAATACTTATTATGATCTCAAGTAGAAGAAGAAGTCAGAACGTTAGCAACAAGAAATCCTGAAGTTTCGTATTCAGATGTAAGGAAAGGAATGGTGCTTCCATTTTTACCGTGTTGCATCACATTTGACAACATAAAATATTCAGTGGGCATGCCACAGGTAAATTATAATTGAAAACTTCACAAATTTATGAATCTGAGTGCACCAAATTACTGTGTAGATAAATATTTATTTCATACAACATAAGCATGCTTATAGGAAATGAGATCTGAGGGAATTGAGGATAGGCTGATGCTTCTAAATGGTGTGAGTGGTTGCTTCAGGCCAGGAGTGCTCACTGCTCTAATGGGTGTCAGTGGAGCAGGAAAGACTACTCTTATGGATGTACTTGCAGGCAGAAAAATCGAAGGATATTTAGAGGGAAGCATCACCATTTCTGGATATCCAAAGAAGCAAGAAATATTTGTTCGTATTTCAGGATATTGTGAACAAAATGATATCCACTCTCCAAATGTGACGGTTTATGAATCTCTTGTTTACTCTGCTTGGCTTCGTCTTGCTCCTGAAATTGATTCGGTGACAAGAAAAGTGAGTGAAATATGTGAAAATTTGGTCATTCCTATTCATTTCAATCATATAACTTATTTTTCACATTAATTTTGGATAATAGATGTTTATTGATGAGGTCATGGAACTTGTTGAGATGAAAACATTACAAGATGCATTGGTTGGATTTCCTGCAGTAACTGGATTGTCAACTGAGCAACGCAAGAGATTAACCATTGCTTTTGAGCTTGTTGCAAATCCTTCAATAATATTCATGATGAGCCAACATCTGGGCTTGATGCTAGGGCAGCTGCTATTGTAATGAGAACTATTAGAAACACAGTTGACACAGGAAGGATAGTAGTGTGCACAATTCACCAACCAAGTATCGAAATATTTGAATCTTTTGATGAGGTGAATTACTGTATTATATGAATAATCTTTACATGGTCCCTTAAGAATATGCTTCTACTTGATTTTCATGAAGTTTATATTTACTTTTGAACTAACAACAGCTCTTCCTAATGAAATGAGGAGGTCAAGAGATATATGTTGGGCCATTGGGGAACAATTCTCACCACCTTATCAACTATTTTGACGTTCAAAAAAAATTAAACCTAGTTTTTTCTAATTCCTATTTTTTTCTAATTTTTAAAGAAACTATCAATGTAGCCCAGGCAGATATTCCAAGTTTTTCTTTTTTATGCATTTCTTAATGAATCATTTAACAATCCAGGGCATTCAAGGAATCAAAAAGATAAAGGATGGCTACAATCCGGCAACCTGGATGTTGGAAATAACAACTCCAGCACAAGAAGAGCTATTAGGTGTCGATTTCAACGAAGTTTACAAAAACTCTGAATTGTACAAAGCACCTGCCTAATCCTTCAACTAGTTCAAAGTGCAGCTATTCCAAATCTATATCTCTTGACTAATTTGTTGCAGAACGAACAAAGCTTTGATTATGGAACTAAACCAACCATCTATTGGATCAAGTGATTTATATTTTCCAACACAATACTCGCAGTCATTCCTAATGGAAACAAAGCTTGTCATATTGGAGGAATTCTACCTATACTGCACTGAGATTTTTTTTCACTGTGATGATAGCCTTGATCTTTGGAACAGTATTCTGGAATCTTGGTGGTAAAAAGTAAGTCGATAAATAGAACAATATCAATACCAGTAGCCTTTAGTTCTCTCTCTCTCATTCTTTTTTTAAATTTTTCTTTGCTCACTTCAGTCTGTAAATTAAGACTTTATTATAATGTAGGTAGGATTCAAACTCAAAATCTTAGCTTCAATTTTCAAGGCTCTTATCAACCATACTAATTGGCACCGACTAGTATTTAGTTCTCTTAAATCCGCATTAAGCTGGTTATAATGACTGATGATGAATGATTTGGTTGCAGAGACACAGAACAGGATTTGCTCAATGCTATGGGTTCCATGTATGGGGTTGTTTTGCTTATGGGGATCTCATATGCAACTGCAATACAACCAATTATAGTTACTGAGCGTATAGTCTTCTACAGAGAAAGAGCTGCTGGAATGTACTCAGCACTTCCATATGCTTTTGGGCAGGTAATGCACCTAATCACCTTCCACTATGCATCACAGCATCAGCAAGTTATGTTTAATTCAACTTCTTATTCTCACATGCTTCGTACTTCATTTTTTTTCAGGTCGTCTCAGTCACTAATATATTGCATTATTGCATATTCCATGATTGGGTTTGAGTGGACGGCAACCAAGTTCTTATGGTCCATTTTTTTTACATATTTCACGTTGTTATACTACACCTACTACGGCATGATGGCTGTCAGCTTGACGCCAAACAACACCATGGCCGCTATTTTCGCTTCTTCTTTCTATGGAATATGGAACCTTTTCTCAGGATTTATAGTTCCCAGGAGGACGGTATGTTCAAACTTTGCTTATGCTTATTTCATTGCTTGTAGATAAAAAAATTTTTGTAAAATATAATGGTTTAGTTTTCACTCATTTTTTCATGAAAAAATAAATAAATATTTCCAACCAACTGGGTAAGCGAGGTCATGGAATTTCATTTGAAGGGCTTCTAGAGTTTAAAATTGAAATTAAGTCAAAAATGATCCCCTGATTATGGCCAATTTAATCTCGAAGTGTCAGATTTCACCAATTTAGTTCATGACTGTATAAAATTGATCCAAAATAATTCCTCATGTATAAATGTTGTTACAAAATAGATCCTAAATTAGTACTCAAAATATCATTTTAGATCAATTTTGTATAGCCAGGGACTAAATTAGAGAAATGTGATGATATGAGATTAAATTGGTCACTTATAAATAATTGGAGGACCATTTTTGGACTTAGCCCATTTAAAATCTATGTAGATTTTTATTTTCATCTAATAAAATAAAAGCATCTAGCAAGTTTTACTTATTTTTAGATGCATGTTTTGTCTCTACAAACTATCAAATTGAAGATAGAAAACAAGTTTTAGAAGATGAATTTAATTTTAAGTGTATGGCAATCAATCATTATATTTGAGAGATTAAATCATGTTTTAGAAAGCTATATATGATTGCTTTTTTACTCATTTTTGTGTTAAATAAAAATCATTTTTGTTTGTCATATATGAAAAAAAAAGGTTTAAATGCAGCAAAAAAAAAAAAAATTTGTTGATCAGATTTATTTTATTAGGCTACTTCTTAGAAATATCTGTGGTTATGAGAAGTAATGAGGTTAAATTGAGTAATAGTGACATGAAATTGGGATAGATCATTTAATGCTATTTATGTATATTTTTATTTGCAGATGATGATATTAGAATAATACTTAAATAAAGCAAATTGTTCAATGAATATATATTTTTTATTGTTTCAGACAGTTATTAATAGTTCATTGCATTGGATGTTAAGCATAAGTAACTTTGGAAATATATACTGAAAGACAAGGAAAAAATGTTGCAAGGAATTAGTTTATTTTTCAACAGAGTGGGTGCTTCAAGTCATGAATGAAAGGTTAATTATCTACTGTTTTTATTTTCCTTAGTAGTTGGATTCTAGCTTATAATGGCCAATTTGATTGATTGTAGATTGAAAATAAATTTAATATTTCTTAATTTGCTTAGGATTTGTATGAGGTCATTTTTACTTTTTTATTTTTTATTATTTTTTCCACAAATAAATTAACTTTTTAAGAAATATTTAAAATAATTTTTATGTATTATAAGTAATTTTTAAAAATAATTATCATTATCAATCATTGATAATCACTATAATTATCCTCATCTCATTGATTGTCATTGATGTCATGCTAATGACTGTTACTATCATTACATAAGCAAAAGAAATTATATTTTTAAGATATCAATATATATATATATATATATATATATATATATATATATAAAGAAATAATAAATAAATAAAATAAAATTTATATTGAATGGCTCTTTAGTTTCCATTATTTATTTTGATATTATTGGAAATCAACAATAGTTTAAAATTCAGCCATCAAGTGTAATAATTTCATTTTAGAGAAGTTGGAGGCTCTACTTGGATGGAACATAAGATAATCTTGGGCCCAACTTTTTGGGATTTGCTTGATAGGTATTGTAAGCCATTCTTCTTATTGGTTATAGTAAGTCTTATTTTTCATAAATAATATATATTATATTCTCCATTAATATCATATTTAAATGATATGATTTATTAAAAAAAAATATAGTAAGGGTTAGTTGGCTTCTTTTATCATGTTGGAAGTAAGATCAAAGAGTTGAATATTCTTAAATAATGATTAATCTTGTGATCTCTTAGTAGACATACACTCGCTCTATGGTTAAAGCAAGCCTTATACAACCCAAAGCTAAGTTGTATTAGTTTATGTTGTGTAGTATCAAATATTTATTATGGTGTGATAAATTTGATAATAGAACATAAATTGTCACAATGTCATAGATTTGTGGGGAATATAGTTATAACTAAGATGCAAAAAATCAAAATTAGTTGAGTTTAAGCAATTATTAATAATAGCAATTAATAAGATCAAGAAATACTACAAAATAAGTTGTTAAGCATAGAAGTAATTGCAATTTCCATACTATTCAAAAGAGCTTGATTGGATTTTTGTATGCTATGATTGTCCATAGTTTGGTGGATGATGGTTGTATGGATCAGCTTCATTGAAACTAGGAGAAATATTTATATCACTGGGTAGTGTCATGTGCTTAGCTATAGGGAATGGTTCAAGTTTTTTGGGTTGTAGCTTAGAGTGAGTTCCTATTGAAAATATTTGAATTGATCAACTCTTTGTTTATATGCTTGATTGCTTAATGTAAGTTTATTTTTCACATCTTGTAGCTTTTGCTAAAAAATTATGAAATTATTTGAGAGTTGGCAGGCTCTTTGATTTAGGTAAAATTGCAATGTCCATGCTATGGTTGGGTTCTTTCATATAAAAAAAATACTAAATAAAGTCGTGTCAGTTGATTGATTTTGCATGAAATTGAATGCATATTCAACTTGTCCTAAAATGTTGCCACATTATTTAGGTTGTTCCCCTACTAGAAAATGAATCATGTTGCCAAGAGTTTGATTTACAACTTCTATTTGTTTGTCATCTTATGGGTGATACCCTTAATTAAACTTCAATTTAGTTTGTAGCCTTTTTTTTCCAAAGCTCCCTTTAAAATAGCTTATGAATTTGACATCATAGTCTAAGGTTATGCTTCAAGGCACTCCATGGAGGCGAATAATCTCTTTAAAAAAATAATTTAGTCACTTTAATTATGTTAAATTTTTTCTTGTAATATATAAAATAAGCCATTTTGGAGAAGCGATTGACCACTACCATAATTGAGTCCAAACTCCATATAGTTCTTTGTAGTCCTGACTCAAAGTCCATACTTAGGCCTTTTCAATTGGTGTCAAGATGGGTAGGGAGGCATATAATTTAATGTTTTGCCTAGTTACTTTGAATTGGTGGCACATAGTGCACTTCTCCACAAAATGATGTCATAATAAAATTTTAGCTAAGAGAGTTGGGATTGTAATAATGATAGCATCTTCTATAAGACTCTTAGGCCATGTGTGTTGCTAACCCTTCATTATAGCACTCTTTCATGCGTTTTTGTCATAATAATGTGTTCACCATTCAAAATTGATAATTGATTTTCCTTAAAGATATAGCCTTGCTAAATTAAATAATTACTTATAGTGGTGAACTTGTAATAATTCTTCTATGTTAGAGCAAAGTCAACATCTCGAACATACAATCCTTTTAGACTATCCATTCTAGTAATTGAGCTTTACACTATAGTGTGGAAGCTAGATAGCTCTATTGAACACTAGCTCATTAATAAAGTTAGAAGGACAATAGTAAGTTCATTGAAGCTAATGAGAGTTAATAAAAAAACTAAAATCAATCATATCATTGAAATACAAGGTGCCCATAAAATGACTTTAAGACCCTTGGACCTTTTAAAACTCAATATAGCCTAAAGCCTTAAGACCCATCCTAGGAGCATAGGAACTCTCTCATGACTAACTACATGTTTCAAAGAAGCATGATAAACTTACTTTGATCAAACAATCTATTTTGACCCATTAGGATTTAAGAAAATGAATCAATCAAACTGAACTTTGTTTTGATTTCATATGAAATTGGAGGGAATTAAAGGTGTTTTGAATTATTTTTAATCTTTGTGGTTTGGACAAATACACTTTGCCAAATGACACATTAAGGTGTGTTAAGAACTATTTAGGTTTGAGCTTCACTAAAAATAGTTTTAAATGGACCTAAATGACCCTAAGATTCATTAACAACTTTTCTTTAACCAATCAAGCTAATTAAAATCTTTGACCAATTAATGACCAATTAAAGGTATATTTGAGTCTAACCAATTTAATTTTAATTCAAACACGATTAAATTTAGTTTAATACATTTTAAAGGACTTAAGCTAATTATGCAATCCAAAACTAAACCCTTAATAATTTAACTCAAGTTTAATACACACTTGACCCAATAAAATCCCATAAGATCATCTTGAGTCCAAATCACTTAATTCAATTCCAAATGCAATCAAACTAACCCAAACCCCTCGCTTTAAGTCTTAAGCTATTCTCTCAAACATCTCTAACCCAAATAAACTATCTCAAGCCTCGAATTGACCAAAAGTCATAAATCTAATCAATAAACACCAAGAGATCAGGATTTTTTATTGAATGCAAAGCTTCCTTATCATCACTCATCTATCACAGCTATTGTCATATTATCTAAATTGTTTGGTGTCATTTGGATTGGTAAGAGAAACCCTAACTCTAGTTTATAACTAGCAACTCCTCCAATGGACAAGGTTTTAGCTTCCTGAATTTAAAGCGTTCTTTAGAACTCTTTCAACTATCCTCTACCTCTCCCTAGCTCAAATCCTCACTCAAAAGTACTCAAACAACAACTTCAATGAGCCTCACATGGTGAAAATGAAAGTCACTATCCAAAGCTCTCTCAATTAGTGGAGATTAAAGGAAGGTTGCTCATAGAATCCAGGCTAATCTTCAGAAATCACCAACTCAAGATTAAACTAGACAAATCTAACTATTCCTCAAACTATAAATCAACTTATCTCAATTTCATGGTTTGTGAAACAAATTTAGATCCTAGGTCAATTGAATAGTAAGATAGAATCCTTAGGGTATGTAGATCATTTATAGTGCAAACCATTTGAAAGACGTCAATAGATTTCTTGTATCGAAGTAATTTGCATAGTTGATCTCAATCTTTAGTTGGAGGTCAACAATGAAGAGAGTTGCCTATTTCTTTTATTTGGAATGGATAACTTTGATTTCTCGTATACAAAACCATGATCCTTATAAGTTAACCTGCAGGTGTGATTTGAGCTATTCAATTTTTGAGTGAACGACTCTAATTAGCTTTGTGTGGCCTTAGACCCCACCTTACTTAAGCTTGCCTAGTTAGCGTGCACCACACTGACGAGGCGATTAACTATATAAATCCTATAACAATATATTTAAAATAAAAAAAAGTTATTATAAATTGCACACTTAAGCAAAAAAATAGATAAATATTCATTGGATTTAGGAAATAGAGGAAAATCATAGAAAAAAAAAAAAAAATACTCTAGATGGATATACCAAATAATTTAATTAATCAATCAATTTTTTTATTAACTCCAAATGACTCCAACTTTTTTAGCATGGTTCTTTAACCATGTACACATCATGATAATTTTTTAGATCCAAATTAATGAGTTTAATTAAAGAGATATTTATTGATATAATTTTAATTAATCTCCTAAATTAAATCAACCTTAAATAATTATATTAATTAATAGAAATGCAAAAATAACTACTCTATCCCTCAAGTAAATTTTATAATTAAAATGAAATGGGATAGGATTAGTTTGAATAAAAAATTTTAATTTTTCAAAAGTTTTATTAAGCATAATTAATGAGAATTAAAAAATCATCATAAAAGTGTTAAATACCTTAAAATGACTCCAAACTTTAAAAGTTATTCTTAAGGTATCTTCAACTATAGGATTGATTTTCTTAACAACCTTTTGGTCATTTGGGCTCAAAATTAATAAAATTTAAATTCTTTAATTAATTACTATAGTTGACATAGATAAAAAAATATTGTATTAAATCATATAAAAATTATTATAAATTCAAACTTAAGTCTTATAAAACCCTAAAAAAGAACAACAAATCAGAAAATGAAATTCAAATAATTTTAAGAGAAAACTCAAATTTTAATTTTAATAATTACTAGTTCAAATAATTCATAAAAATTAAAAATGATGTTTATTTAACCTCAAACTCTTATATGAATATTAGAATGGTTCCTCATTCTCTTAGATTAGTTATTTGGATTTTAAATAAATTTAAAGTCATAAAATAAACTATTTAAAATTTCAAATCATTTTAAATTAAATTCAAAATCTAATGGGAGGCTTATTTGGTAGTCCCCATTATCAAAGAATATTTTGAAAATTTTAGAGAATTTTTTTATATTAATTTTCATTTTTTATCAATAAATAACTAACAAATAATAATAATTTTAAAATAATTTCAAATTACTTTAAAATTTTTATGAGAAGTTCCTAAGACTATCCTTTATCATATGAATTAATTTTATAAATTTGAAGTCATTGAATCTAAAATTAAATAAAGTATTAATATTAAAATTAAAATATAATAAATTCAACCAACTTAAATAAAAAACTTTTAAACATCCAAAAAATTACTAACATTCACTTGATAAGTTTTTAAACACTATAAAGTGTCACCTCTCCTCTTTAAGTGAGGTGCATACCACATTATATTTAGAATGTAATAAATGACAAGACTTACACCTTTGGATGAATGTCACTAGGGTTGTGCATAATTCGGTTTAAATCGAAAATTTGATTAAAATCGAACCGAAATTTTAAATTTGGATCAGTTTTTTAATTTTATTTTTGATTTCAGTTTTAATTTTAGCTAAATTCGATTTTTGGATTATGAATCGGATTTAAAAATTTATAATCCAAAAAAATTGATTAGCTGAAATTTAAAATTTAGTCATGTCCCCTGTCCGCGTTTATGCAAAAAATGAAAATTCTTAAAAGTTAAAACCTAGGGCCAAAAGCGATTAAGGGAGGCAAAAGGGCAAAGGCAATCCCTGTGGTCGCGGGCTAGATCTCTACTTCTTTTCGACTCTTCATTTTTTATTTCCATTTTCTACTTGTAGTTGTCGACGTTTTTGTTCTGTTCATCTATTCTCTTCTCGGCTTCTTGCCTCTCGGCGTCTCGCAGACTCAAAGGCACCGCTGCTACGCTTTTGAGTTTGCTTTTGGCAATCCAAAAGGCAACCCTAATATGGTAATCCTTGTAGTGAACTCGAAAGACGGAAACTCTAATTTCTTCGTTCTCTAAGTTTTTCTCTCGGCTCTCTGCTCTGATTCAGACTGTCTCAGATTCAAGACCGCTGGGTTCTCTCGATTCTCATGGATTCTTTTTATGGTTGTTTTGTTTTTTCTGCTTTGGAGACTTGGAGTTGTTTACTATCACCTCAGTTGGTTGTAATTTCTGTTCTGTGGTATTGCTTATCGGCTGAATGGAGTAATGGGTTATTTTGTTATGCATATCGATTCGTTCTGACTTTTTGTTATTTTTCTGTATGGATGGAGTAATGGGTTGTTTTTCTGTATGGTTGATTTGTTCTGACTTTCTGCTTTAGAAATGATAGTTATAATGTTGCCACCATTAATTACAAGCTTACACACTTTATTTTATTTGTTCTCCTCTAACTATGGCGTATATGAAGAGATGAGTATTTGAGAAAAACCTTTCATTGAGAGTGATTGAGTTGATGTTTCACTTCATCATGATTTTTCAAGTGAATAAATCTATTGCGCTTTTCTTGATTGCATTTCCTTCAACTCTTTGGTTTTTTTTTTGATGGGATAGGACTATTGTACATGGAATACATGTTGTGCTTGAGCATAACCTATTTTAACTCTGACAGCCTGTTCTTGTCTAGGGTACACATTGAAAATTCCATGATATATTTTATGCAGTTTGGATTGAATGTTAATGAACACTGAATTATTCTTGCATGTTCATCTTACTTCTTGCTCATTTTGTTGAAAGCATCTCAAAATTTTATGCTCATTTCATACTTTTTCTATGAAGGACATCTGAGGACTTTCTGCAGTGGATTTGATTATTAAAAGAAATGTAGAATTCCATATGTTTCATTTGTTGTTTGCATCATGGTAAAACATGGGATATTTATTATCATATGCAATTCAAGATTATTAATATAATATAATAATATGTGCGAGGAAGACAAATATGGTATTATTCATATGCCTCTTTATATATTCTAAAAGTATGTTTTTTAGAAAGAATGTCATAATATGCTGTTATCGGCCTATAATATTTGGATACGTTCAGTGCTTGTTTCAACCTGTTGGATCTTAATCTGCATGGAAGTACTCAACTTTGTCAGCTGGAGCAACCCTATATTCATGTTAGCAATGATTTTCATAGAAGTTTGAATAGAAATAATTCAATATTACTTTTTTCTACTCTCATTTGGCTTATTCTTTCTTGATCTCATTACACTTTGATTAGATGTCTCATTGTGGAGAGAGTTCTAACATGATTGGTTCTTCCCAAAATCAAATACCTATCAACCAAGATAATACCCATTATGTTGCAAGTTCTTCAAGTAGCAATTCATCTTTTGAAAAGAGAACAAGAAAGACAGTTTGACCAAGATCTGATGTCTAGGATCATTTTACTAAATTTAATAGTTCTGATGGAGAAAAAAATGAATAAATGTAACTACTGTGAGAAGACTTATCATAGTGATACAAAGCGTAATGGTACTACAACTTTACGGATACATCTTTCTGTATGTTAGTAGAATCCTCATAACATAGAAAAAAGTCAAACTCTATTAGTATTTCAACCTAGTGGCAAAGGTGAACAAAATAATGGAGGTCTCAAAGCTTGGAGATTTGATCAAGAAGCTGTTAGAAAAGCTTTAGCAACCATTGTAATTATGGATGAATTACCATTCAAACATGTTGAAGGATATGGGTTCAAATATTTTATGACTCAATGTTGCACAATGTTAAAAATACCTTCCCGTTGGACACTCACTCATGGATGTTTCATCAAATTATGAATATGAGTGAGGTAACATTTCTGAATTTTGATTGCTTCAGGATGTGCTATTTCAGACTTTCAGTGAATGCATGGTACAGTTTAGGGATGTTTGACGGCGCTTTCGATAATGATGGCTTTGATGTTATATTTCATTTACTATAGCTGGTAGCATTATATGTGATTATAACCCTCCAATATGGAGTTTGGATGCTCACATATTCTGTTGCTCTTAGTAATATTTTGACTGAGCCTGAGCCTTTCTTTTCTTTTGAATTTTACTTTCATTTTTTAGTCTCTCTTTTGTTTAATCTCCTATTTCTAATCATAATAAAATATGCCACCCCTGATCCAATTGCCACAAAGAACATTTGTAGAGTTAGCTACAAGCATAAACAGTTTAGTATTTCAAGCCATTAATCAGAAACTATGAGCACAGCCTCACAGGTAAGCTTCATGTTAGATTTTTTTCTTAAAAAAAGTTCTTATATTTATATTCATGTATTTGTTTTGTTTGTTGTTTTCCACCTCTTTTAGATCTTTTAATGTTATTGCTTATCAAAGTTCAATAACCACTTATATCTGTGTTTTGTAGATTAAATTTCTTTCGATGCTCATCATTTGAGCTGATAAAGAAATATGCAAAGGGTAAAAATGGCACTTTTCTGGGTTATAATGGAACTCTTTCACTGAACTCTTTCACCGAATGCAGACAATCCTGATCATGTTTCCATGTCAATTGCGATATGTACTTATAATCCCTTTTAATGTGGAATGTTTATGAATGTTTGTAATAATGCAATTGAAATTTTTCTTTTTGTTAGCATATAAATTTTATTGGATTAATGGAAAATGTGTTCTGTTATAAAAATTTGTATCAAGAAAATTTTATTGTGATATAATGCATCTTTTACTGATTGGATTTAATATTATTATCTATTCTAACAGTATGATTATATATTAAATTTTTTTTAATATTAATAACTTATAATTGGCTTTATAGAAAGCTGCAGCCGACCTAATAAACCGTAAGAGTTAATTAGTACCCTTTAAGTAATATATTTAATATTTATTTATTTATTAAATACAAAGTCTTTCAAATCAAGAATCTTCCAGTATAGTGTACCCCAAAAAGGATTTCTGCCTGTATAGTGGAACCGTGGAAAGTGGAAACTGAGGTTGTGCATAGCAGAATATTCACAAAATTACTTTAATTATATAACAGGTTTTGCATTTTAATTATTTTCAGTTTTCTAAAAATTAAACCGAAAATCCAAATTTTTTTTGGATTGGATTGGTTCAGATTATATTAAATCTTATACGGATCGGATTCTGCATTTCAAACCGAACGGATTAGCAAATTAAAAAATCGATCCGTCCAATCTGACCGAATGCACACTTCTAAATGTCACACATTTATAATATTCTATAAAATTCTAAAATCAAATTAAAATAATGATTCATAAAATTTAAATAAAACCTTTTAAACACTTATCACTTAATTTTAAAAATATCTTTAGTTTAAATTGATTTAAATTAAAATATTCAAAAAACAAAAAAAAAAATATAATTAAAATAAAAGCTTTACAACTTAGTATATATTTGATGCGAAAGCCCACAAGTTGAATTCGACGGACTGCGGAAGTGACAGTGAGTAAATCAGAGCTCAAAATGCACTAAACTCATCGAAAATGGTTGAAATGACCTCCAATCGATGAACGAACTTCGCCGTCATGTTTAGAATGTTGAAAATGGTCAGAATATCAAAATTGCACAATTTAACGAGCACACGATCAAGAAATTGAGCTATCAATGTGTCGACGCGCATATCAGACTTGGGAAGCTGTGACAATATTCGAATGACCTCCATTCATGAAATTGATCATGCTATTAGCTTCAAAACATCAAAAATTATCAAATGAGACTGTACACACTTAATTCAGATGAGTCTGTACAAATGTCAAATGATTAGAAGTGATAGCGCATAAATCGAGGCTGAGATACACAGGATGTTGCTAAAATTAATCCAAATGACCTCTGATCGATGAACGAACTTTGCCATCACGTTTAAAATATCAGAACTAGTTAGAATATAAATATTATACAACTTGTTGATCAACTGATCAAACGATCGAATCATCAACGTATCTGCACATATATCGAGGTCAGGAGGCACCAACGTAAACCAAACAACCTCCATTCATGACATTGATCATGTCGTTAGCTTTGAAACATCAAAATCTATCAAGTACAATTATTCGTAGTCAATTTGGACAAGTCTATGTGAAAGTCGAGCAACCGGAAATGATAATACGCATTTTGAGCTGAAATTGACCCAAGTTGATGCCGACTTGAACCATACGGCCTCCGATCGTGAAACAGACTGTGTCGTTGTGTCTGAAACATCAGAATAACTTAAGATTGACATATATATTAATTATATAATGATGTTGCCATAAAATTCATATTAGGATTTGTTAAACACTTAAAAATTAATAATATCCTATTTGAGCTAACCGGACCTAATTCTTCAATTCGTAGCCGACTAAAATGCAAAATCCCCGGTGAAATTTTCAAATTAAGCATGATTAGTGATTTAATTAGGTAATTAAAAAAAAAAAATTTAAAATAGGTCTAATCGCCAACAACCAGCAATTTGATCGGATCCCCACGAAATGAACCAGAAGCTCGGTTTTGCATCTTCCAATCCCCCATGCCATCATCTTCGCCCGATCACCGCCCAGTGCCCATGCCGCCGACCGGAGCCAGCTCACCGCCGGCCAGGAAAGTCGCCGTCGATGAAGAAGGAGCTGGGAAGGATGATTTTTGCCGATTTAGGTATTTCTAACCCTAAACGAAAAAAAAAATGTATTATGTCGAATTGTATGAGTTTATTTGGTTTGTTTAAGCTAATTATTATGATATTCATAAGAAATTTGTGATGGATCTCATTTTGTGCGCAATTTTTTTTTAGGAAAACTTCAATTTGTGCGCAATTTTTTTTTTTTTTTGATTGATTAAGTGTGTGTGTAGTTTAATTTGGTGTTATGAAGATCTTTAATTGTATTAGGCGCATATGTGGTGATTCATGTTCGTTAAAAAAGTTAAATTTGTGCTTGATCTATTTTGCTGAATATTTTTGTGTGTGATATTTTTTTTTTGGCAAAGGAGGTACGTGGTTGTTATAAAATACTGCTACAACATGGTTGAGATATCGATCTGATAAATGCAAAAGAGAATGATTGGCTTTTATAAGTGTGACGTTGCATAAATTGGTTATTGTCACATTACAGTATTTGGATTTTATTTGTCTCATTGTAGTAGTTGGATTTTATTTGTTATGCTGAAATATTAGGATTAAGTGATTGCTTGAATGCGTAAGTATTTCAGTCATCTTTGTCATATATTAATGCAAGATTTTGTGCGTAATAGCAGTCAATACCGGTGTTCCATTATTACTAGCTAGAAGTGAGAGATCGTATGTATTATTCTTTATTATGATGGTGAACTCGAGTAAGTGATGAGTTCACTCCAACATATATTGGTGGGAGAAATCACCCACCAAATTTCACGATGGATTAAATTTGAGGAATTACAGAAAAGAGTTATGAGGTCATTGAAGCTAGATCCATCAAAATTCTCTGTTAATCTGGTGGGTCGTTTTCCTATTAGAACTGGATTTATTGCAACACACATTAACGATGATGAAGTTTGTGAGGCTATTATTAATGCAGCATGTTCGCAGCCTATTGTGGTGTATGTCGAATTTGAGGAACTCCCATGTGGAGATAGGGAGGTTAGCAACATAGTCGACCGTCAAAGAGGTGGAATCACTATTGATTACATCACACCACCTCCTCAGATAAGTACTCAAGGGGAAATGTATGAGGCTACAGCAAGAGAAAATGATTATTTCAAGTTCATCATATGGGTGACCCAAGTGACCCTAAAGGTAATGATGCGAAGCCACCATCTGATGTAAATGTTGAATATGAAACTATGCCTAATGGAGACAGTAGTGATGAGGATGATGACGATTATATTGACTCAGAGCGGGATGATTTAAGGGCAGCAAAACCATCCCATATGGTCAGAGATTTGATTGCCGATTACTCAATGAGAATGAGTCATACTGAGGAGCATTTGATACATAATAATGATTATATGCGTAGTGCTCAAACCACCAGAGAATGGAATGAAGACTTTGCATTTGATGGCCCATCAGATGATTCAACCTTCGAAGAGGAGAATTGCATCCCATGAATTAGTGGAAGGTATGTGCTTTCATGATAAGAAGCGCAATTTATTGTTCAGGGGTGGTCGATTATGAACAATGTTGAATATGTCATATATGCCTCAAGCCAATCAAAATTTACTGTGCTGTGCACCCGCCATTCTGACCCATTTAGACCATGTTAATGGTGTTTACATGCTTGCTCAGTTAAGAGGTTGGGTGATACTTGGAGAATTGGTTCAGAGTTCTCCCTCCTGTAGTCACTCAATTCTTAATGCAGACATGATGCACATCACAATTTATAAGTTATTTCATCCACCCCGCAATGCCGTTGGATCTCAAGCCGTGGAGATCATAGCCGATAGAGTTGAAGTTCAATATAAGAGTGTCTTATATAAAGGCTTGGGATGCACGACGAAAAGCAATTAAGGCTATTTTTGGCAGTTGGGAGGAATCTTATAAATCATTGGGAAAATTTATGGCTACTGTTTGCACATGTATGCCCGGTTCAGTATATCGGGTACAGTCCACAGAATCAAATGGATTCCAATGACTGTTCTGGTCATTTGAGCCGTTATACGAGGTTGGCGGTATTGTCGCCCAATTCTGTGTCTTGATGGAACTTTTCTCCGGTAAGTCAGGCACTCTAATCTTTGAGGA
This sequence comes from Cymbidium sinense, assembly GCA_021442155.1. Lineage (NCBI taxonomy): Eukaryota > Viridiplantae > Streptophyta > Magnoliopsida > Asparagales > Orchidaceae > Cymbidium > Cymbidium sinense. The sequence continues at coordinate 167,920,620 of CM038221.1, read as the reverse complement.
TCGAGGCAAACAATAGGTTGTTCTTACTGGCCTCCGCAGTTATTGAATCAGAGTGCATAGAGTCCTGGATTTGGTTTTATGCACTCTTTAGGACTTGATCCCATTAGTGTCTACGAGGGGTGATCTATGCCTCATCTCAGATAGACATGCAAGTCTTGTTCGTGGCTGTCGAGAAATCTTCCCATGGGCTGCACATCGCTTCTGTCTGTGCCATTTGAGGGAGAACTTCAAAAGAGCAGTACGACAACTCAGCATAGCTGATGTAGATTTCATTGTAAGAAAATGTACATTACAGGAAACACAGATGACATCCAAATTTTCAAAAGGCACATGTCAGACATTAAGAATATTAAGCAGGAGGCATACAACTAGCTAGTTTCAAGGGATGTTCAACAGTGGACTCAAACTCATGATAACAGGTACATGTATGGTACTATGACAACAAATGCAACTGAGTGCTTCAACGAAGTGCTTAGACATGCACGTGGCTTACCAATTCAAGCCCTGATTACGACAGTGTACTATAATATAGTTTTTCTTTTCATGAAACGACTACCGCTTTAGAAAGGCAACAAGAAAACTTATTTTTCCCTCATATTAAAGCTATTAGCAATCAGAGTATCAAGTGTTTGATGTCAGCAGCCGAACCTACAAAGTAGAAGTTTCTGAGAACTATGACTGCAAGTGTACGTGCAAACAACCATAGTCTTATCACCTACCTTGTCCACACGTGATTGCAGTTTTGAGCCATCGCCACCTAAACCACGTGCAGTATGTCTCTGTGTACTATAGCTTGCAGAATTATATTAGCACCTACCAGGGAGAGTTCCATGTAATACCTGATTGGGAGGAGTGGGCAGATCACATCACGGAAGGCAGTTATGAAAATTATAACCCACCTAATATTAAGTGAAAGTTTGGAAGGCTAAGAACAAGCAGATTTAAAAATACCATGGATGAGAACATTCCTAAAAGTTCCAGGGCGTGTACTATTTGTAAGACTATTGGGCATAATAGGTCAACATGTCCTCAGTTGTGCGCACGTAGAGTGTGATGTTCTCTAAGTTAGTTGTTTGATGTTATGTTGTGTACTTGTGCTATTGTTGTAGTAGTTCTACTATGTACTTGTGTCTCATCTGTTTTGACTAGTGTTTTATGTCATATTGTCTACTTGTAGTAGTCCTATGTTTTATGTCATATTGTCTACTTTCAACCAATGCATGTTTTGATTAGTTTTTTTTCTGTTGTACTTGTTCAAAAGTGTATATTTCTTTGCTTAGCGTTCATAGTTAGTTTTTAGTTATTAGTTAGTTTAGTTATTAGTTTATTAGTTCTAGTTTTTTAGTTAGTTAGCATACATACCATATGTGGGAAAATTTAAATCTAAAATCTCTCAATTAATAGCAGTTATTTTTATAATTATTTTATGCCTTGCTATTTTTATGTATGTCTTTCTACAGCAGGTATTTCTTTTAGTCCTCTAAGCTACTAGTATTTTGAATTACAATGCAATTTGATATTTTTTAAAATGCTGACTATGTTGTTTGCTTCAATGGTACCAGTGAAGATGTCCGTGATGAAGCCCGCCACATAGGAGGAGGCGACGTGAGGACACCTTGTTGAGGACTCGGTCCACCAGCAAGTGCACCTAGCATAGCTATGTTATGTGGTAGACATGAAAAGCGATCCGATTCTACATTATTTTTTGAAGTCATTTCTGCGCCAATGTATGTATTTGTTATACTAATGTATCCTATGTATGCTCTATTCTGATTGCAGGTTTCAGTGCTTGAGGCTGCTGCACACTTGCTGATGTTCATGGAATGGCCTGTCAATTGTCCTAGATTCATGGGTGCTTTGCGAGATGTCAGCTTTAACAATGTCTCGCAGATGTAGTACATTAAGCTGGATCATCACTTACTAATAACATTAGTGGAGCGTTGGTGCCCGCAGACGAACACATTCCACTTGGCTACTGGTGAGATGACGATCACACTACGGGATGTTGCGATGATCCTAGGTGTTCGGATAGATGGCCCTCCTCTTATTGGCAGTGTTGTCGTTGGTGGAGGGAGACGGTGGGCTACGTAGTCAGACTGTTGTGACGAGTTGATCGGAGCACATCCGGAGCCAGACACCATGTATCGTGATCCGATCCATCCACATATCACATCGGAGTTTCGGATGGGTCAGGCTCATGCACGCATGTGCTTACCATTACGATGGCTGAGGTGGACTTTTTACAGAGATTCATACTTAGATCTACTAGAGCTCCAGTTTATTATGCATATCAGAGCATACATACTGTTTGCCATTGGGTCTTTTCTCCTTCTCGACACTTCAGGTCAGGTCCACATGCGATCTACCATTATTAGAGGATATTCATTCCTTTAGGGGTTTGTCAGTGGGCTCAGTTGTGCTTGCACATCTATACAGAGAGTTACATGAGGCCCAGCAAGCCGAAGCGCACCAACATAGAAGGATGTATTCATTTACTGCAGGTATGGGCCTAGGAGCACATTCATGTTGGCAGACCTACCTTATGTGTTCCCTATCTTGCAGTCATCGATGATCTTAGCATTTGATGTCGCTAGAATGAAGGATTTATTCGAGAAATGCCGACATCGAGTATCTGAGGATGAGTTGGATGGACTTCTTGTCGAATCGCTAAATAGTCATTTTACTTGTTTACTCGTCATTAAAATTTTCGAATAACTTATGCTACATCGCAGTTATCAGCCATGGACATCGCATGCGCATATATATGTTTGTAGGGAGAGATATGGCTGGAGTACCACATTTGTTGGAAGAGGGTAGAGTACCGATCGCGGTGATGTCGGCATGCCTCTTATGATTGATGTTGACGACGATCCATCGTTCATTCGTGTTGATGGACGAGGAAAGGCCAACGTTGATTGGGTCGAGTACCACCACTCATACATTGCACAGTGGGAGCGGTGACGTGAGTTGGTTGTGTGGATTGAGGATGATGGGGCTGGATCAACCGCTACATGAGGTGGTACCGATCTTGGGCTTCACTTTATATCTTTGAAGGCAGGCATCCTCGACACATACTACCCTCGTGCACCTGGAGATCGTCTGATGGTAATTCTATGTGGAATTACAATTTGCTTTCCCTTGTTACAATGAAACCCTGATATAAATTTACTTTCTTTGCAGCATGAGAACATCCTAAATATTGAGGATATATTTTAGCGCTATTTCGACAGAGATGATGACACAGAATTTTAGAAATCCATCGACGATTATGAGCAATTGTGCGTGGAGCTGAGGCAGAACATGCACATCTCTGACAGCAGATATAAGGATATAGACATTTGAGACGATCGGCCTTGACAGTCGTCAATGGATGTGGGTCCATCGCCTCCTGGTGGGGACACATACATTTACACAATCACCTCGATTCATATTAGGGAATGTGGTCTTAGATGAACCCATGATCCCACATATGGTCCAGTCATTCCATGACCGCCATGCATTACCAGTACTGTTTATCTCGAGCTTACGATATACCATGTTATGGACTTGGGATGTTCACAACAACCCAGCGAGCGGGTGGGTGAGGAGGAGGACCGTCAGCAGCATCATCTGTGTGATCGGCCACGTCGACCACCATCCCATTACACCCCTGGTAGCGATGTGATTCCACTGCGCAGACATTGACGACGATAGTTGTGTTTTTTTTAACAGTTTATGGCATGTAGTCGTATCTATTTTTTTATTTGTTATGTTCACTTATTTAGTTTCAGTTGATTGTATAATTATAATATTATTTGTTATCAATTTAGTTTTATTTGGTTAACTCACAACTATTTAGACTCATCCTAAAAAATTTAATACACTTAGAATGTTTAATATTATCAAAAAAAATATATGTATTCAACTAGCATTGTGTTAAGACCACACAAACGAGTGTTTGCAACATCAAATTTTTTATATTTGCAAAAATTGTGATTAACAGGACGAGATTCGTCAAAAGTTGTCAATATAAAAGTTGTATAATTTTTCATTATCTTTCCAACGATACCAACCACGTCGAAATCCGACACCTGATGAGATATATATAGCCAAAATAAGTTAGTTGTCTACCTTTTTTTTAAAAAAAATACATTTGCAAAAATTGGGCGAGATTCGTCAAAAGTTATCAACATAAAAGTTGTAGAATTTGTTATTATCTTTTCAACGATACTAAGAACCCCAAAATCCGACACATATTATTATTTTTTCAACTTTAGAAGTCACACATTTGCAAAAACTGCGGCTCGTAGATTCATTGAAAATTGTAGAATTATTCATTATTTTTCCAACGATATTAAGTATGTCAATTAACCACTAACACTAGAGAGGACTATCAATTTAATTTTTTAAAAAAATATTTTAGAGCAGTAGTCGGTGGCGTGTGAAACATCCGTCGTAGTCGACGATAAGGTGATTATTTTAAATTTTTTAAGTTGATTAATTACCTAATTAAATTAATAAACAGGCCGAACTTGAAAATTTAGCCAACAATCCCGCTTCAGCTCGGTTCGACCTCGCCTCTTGGCTTCTTCCTCCCGCTCTTCCGTTCGAATGGCTCAATCGTAAGAAACTGCACTCTCCAGTTTCCTTAACCGCAAGAAATGGTTCCCTCCCTCTGGTTCGCTTCCTCAAAACCGCACAGGAACCGCTCTTCTCTGATTTTTCTGATTCGCAAGAAAAGCCGCAAGTGCCATGATCCACGACGCCCAAGGCTAAGGGGCAACGGAGCGTCGGTGAATTGGAGGAGGACAAAGAGATCAAGGCGAGTAAGCTTCACAGAGATTACCGTCCATGTCTTTAAGCGCGACGATGAGTCCGAGAGCCTGGAGAACTCAACGCCGGTTCCCATCGAATGCTGCAGACTTTCGGATAACGAAGAGACGGTAGGTTTTGGAGGCATTCAATCTCAGGATGATGATTATGTGGAGTCCGCCCGAGAGGACAAAGGGGAGGATGGGGCGCGGTTAAGGTTCGTAAGGGATAGTGATTTATCTTCTCCCGGAAGTGCTGTAGGTTCTGTCACGTCTAACGTGGATGATAATTTCTTTGGGCTTGTATCAACGAGCTTTATCAATTCTGGTAATCTAAGCGAGTCTGGAATGGCTGATGACAATAATCATGACATCACACTAGATTCCACAGCCTTCTCCTTGCATTTCAGGAACATAGCTCCTCTAGATGACCAGTCAGCTAATTCAGCGGGAAGTCTGAGAACACCAACAAGAGATACAATGCCTAGTATGTGTATGGGCTTCTTGGTTGGAATTGACCAGACTGTGGAACTGCCGAGTAAATGTTCTGCTAGGCAAATAAGCACTGTATATGGGGATTGAAAAAAAAATTAATCCAAATGTAGGTGGGTCTCACCCTTATAATTATGGGAAGTTGTCTCTGACACTCGAAGCACTCATGGATAAAGTAAACTTGAGAATGCAATAGAAATCTCCAATCAGAGATTATAGATTTATAACTCCAAGTTGTCAAACTAAAGAAGTTCATGGCATCAGGAAACCGTGAAAGGATGGAGAAGACACTAGCAATCAAAATTCTTGCTTTGAGGATCCTGGTAATATAATTCACTGCTCAGTTTCTCCAATGGGACTGTGTACAAATGGGATCGTGGTCTAAGAGCACGGGTTCCTCAAGATAATTTAACTGCAATGGAAGAATATGGAGCTAAATAGATGACTTTCTCATATGACGAGGAAGTATTCCCTACGTTTGGTGCGTCAGATGCTCCGATAGTTGAAGGAAGTATTCCCTATGTTTGGTGCATCAGATGCCCCTGTAGTTGAAGGGATTGCTGCTGATGAGAAAGCTAAAAAGAAGTCCAAAGCTGAAAAAAAATGTCTGAAGGAGATAACAAGTCAGATGCTCACAAGAAAACTGAAGTAGAGAATAAATCCGAACCTGAAAAGAAGTCTGATGGAAAGACGAAGTTGCTTGATAATTCCACTCAAAAGAAGGAATCAAATAAAGCTCCAGATTGTTGGTTCGACTTAAAGGTTAACACACATGTTTATGTTACTGGTTTACTAGATGATGCATTGCGAAGGAAGAGACTGAATACATCTGTTAAAGAATTTGAACGAAAGAAAAAGATAAATTCTGTGACAAAAATCTCTAAGAGTTACAGCAAGAATGATTATTCAACTCCTAGTGGTACCCTCACTAGTAATTTATCAGTTGTAGAAGGAACAAAGAAGAAATCAAAGCGAAAAATGGAGCTCCTAGAGAAGAAAACTATTGCTCGGAAGAGAAATAATGCTTCTGTGAAAGAAAGTATTGACAATACAGTTGAGAAGAAACCAGAGAGGAAGAGTTCTGTAGTTAAAGTAGGTGTTAAGTTTAAGGACATTGATGATGAAGAGGCTCCCTTTGTGGATCTTATATTTTCAGGGAAGACTATTGAGAACTTGGAAAGTGAGAAAGGCAGAGAAAAACTTGGTGATGCTAAGCTTATCCAGCATAGTATGAAGATGAAGAAGAGATCTAAAAACATGGACTCTGAACTAATTGCTTTACAGTTTTTGTCTTCCAAAGATGACATTGGAATGGGAGGGCAATCAAAATGGGATGACTAATCTTTAGCCAAGTTCTTTCTAGAAACCCAATTCATGTCATTGGCAATTCTTTGAAGAAGGTGACCTCAATAATAAAACTATCACTTTCTCCTACAAAATTCAGACCATCGAGTCATCGTTTGTGGAATGTGTGAACTTGAAGGAAGCCATATTTTCTCATAATTAAATCATAGTAGAAACCCCTTCAAGGCTCTTCCTTCTCCCTTTCCCTCATTTTCTTCTTGGCCGAAAATCCTTCTCCCTTTCCCTCAATCCCCTTGGTCGAATTCCTCCTAGCCGAATTTCCCCTTTGCCGAATTCATCCTTAGCCGATCTCCACTTTTTACAAGCGAGAGTAGCCGAGAGGCAACTCCGTCATCAGGCGGGTTCCTCTCGGTATACCTCCTCGATTCTTCCTCTAATCGAGCACATAGCGGCTGAATTACTCTTCCGACCTTTTCTTTTGTCGCATCCAAAAATGAGCGTCATTATCAGGTGAGTTCTTCTCTAGGTTTTCGGAGTTTCCACTACCCCTGTAGTCAAACAACCCCTCTTTCTTTCCTTGCAAATGACAGAAATCGAGAAGCAATATCATCATGAGGCGAGTTCTTCTCTAGGTTTCTGACATTTCTACTACCCCTACAACCAAACAACCCCTCTTTTTCCATTGCAAATGGCGAAACTGAGAAGCAACACCTTCATGAGGTGGGTTTTTCTCCCGATTTCCAGTATCGTCTTTCCTTACCGACCCTTCTCTTCACCGTAACCGGAGAGGAACACCATCATGAGGTGGGTTCTTCTCTTGATTTTCGGCATGCCTAACCTCATTCTCCTGCTAATCATTGCAACGTGCAAAAAAATGAGTCAGAATATGTGAGATGTGTAAATGTGGATATATATGCAAGCTTATGTTTCTTTGTAGGTTTGAAGCCTCGTCCTGCTCATAAGGGTGCGACGAGATGAAAAAATCGGTTGAGGTGTTGCAAGACATCGTTCTCTACGCTCATAAGGGTGTACCGAGTAAGCCAACATCCGTTAGATGTCGCTCCCCCTAGATGAAATACTGCCAAAATTTTGTCTAATTTCTAGACTTAAAAAATAGGAGAATGAATATATATTGCATTGTATGTCTTCTTTCAGGTTTGAAGGCCTCGTCGTACTTATAAGGGCGTGACGAGATGAAAAATCGGTTGCGGTGTCGCAAGACACTATTCACTACGCTCATGAGGGCGTACCGAGAAAGCCAAAATACTCCTGATGCAACTCCTTACGCGGGGATAACGCCGAGAGGTTGCCAAAATTGTATAAAATCTTTTGACTTAGGAAAAACGGGAGAGTAAAATGAATTGGCTTAAGAACACTAAGTAAAGAAACTTACAGCTAAATTTAAATTAAAAGCGTCAAATAAGAAAAATAAAAAGGGGAAAGTAAAATGACATACAACAAACACAAAAGTAAAACAAAAAAAGAAGAGAGAAAAAACATATACAAAACTTATTTAAGCAAGTTGAAAACTTTCCTGAAGTGCGAATTAAAATCCTTCCCCCTCTTTCTCGAGTACTCTAAACTCAAGCAAGCGCTCTCTCTTAGCTTTATTTAGAGGGATTTGATGAAGTAATGAGTGAGTTCTCTTTTCTTGTAAATTCCTCAAAATTAAATAAACTTTAATTGGAATTTAGGAAAACTAATACTAAACTCATAACAAACTTGCAATAAATTTAAAGTCTATAAAATTTGATATGGAATTAAGGATAAATCCAAATTGGGTTTAATAACTCTTATACGACTATAGAGGTGATTACTATGCTAGCTAAGAAGCATGAGTAAGGCTAAAGCAATAAATACTGAAATTGATATAACTTATTAAAAGTGATTTAAATTGAACATAATCAAGTTGGGAGAATTATAAAAACTCAACAAACAAACTAAGTGCAAGTAATATTTTAAACTATAATCTAAATCAAAATATCTGCTATGCCACCAAATCTGTAATTCTTTGTATAAGCAGACAGAAGGCAACACTAAACTAAATGCTGCACGAATGAAAGAGCTTTCCTTCAATACAAAAATTAAGAAACTTCATTCTAAATTATGATTTTCAAAATCAAAGAAATCACTAATTAGGTAAAATTATCTAAGCTATAAACATCTGCATGTGCTCGAATATAGATATTTCAAGTGCAAATTTTAATATCTTAAAAAGCTACGCAGGCTAAATTGGAATCAATTAAATATTAATCTAAAAAATCTAATAAGAAACTAGATCAATTTACAACGTATTCTACCCACCGGATTTGCAATGCATTGTACAAGTGAACAGAAGGAGTTAATTAAGGCATTCTCAAATACACCCGCATGGGCCCGACACTACGTTGAATGTTTAAATTCAAGTGTCTGAGGATGCTGCGCGGGTTTCTTCTCGATTTAGTCTTAGGACTGGGCCTGGGTTAACAAAACCTAAAAATCTATAATAAGAGTTTCAAATCAATGAAATATCTGAGAAATTTATTTTGTCAGGTGACAGTAGATCTAATCTTATGCTAGCAGCTAAACAGAGTTGATAGGATCTAAAGCTCTTAAACATATTCAAATTAATCAATTTTTCAAATCAGATTAAGTAGTAATCTGAAACTACTTAAATGAAACCCTATCATTAAAAATATAAATCAAACTCAATCCATCCACCTTCTGTAACTGTTTGTTGGGGGCGATAAATTAAAAAAACTCTAACTCACAAAGGAGCTAATGTCAAATCAAGTGTTCTACTATGTTCACTCTCAATCAATCTTTTGCTAGTAAAGACGTAGCTCGTGTCCTCTAACCGCGTGGCTTGACCAGTAGGTTCCACAGATGAAGTAGTTATGATCTAAGTCCTCTAATCGGATGGTTTGGCTAGTCAGGCTCCATTATATTACGATCATGATCGTAGCCCATATGCTTCCCAATGGCTCTACTCTTTGAGTTGTGAATTAAAGGGTATACTTGATAGGACAAACAACCCTCTATCAGCTAAGGTAGACTTAAAATTATCTTCTTAAACAAACACCACCCCAGGTCTACAAAGATTTTTTGGATGATATAACCCAAGTGTTGCTGATAAGAATCCTTCTATCAGGTTGGGTCAACTACCTCCTCTGACTAAGTAGACTAGAGACCACGATGACCCGGGATGACGGAACCATGAGATCTAGATGAGCGCATCATCATTCCCCCAACCATCCGGTTTAAGCTGAAATGATAAGTTTCATAAATCTTAAATTCTAAAACTCTACATACTGCTACTATACACTATGCATTAAGCGATTTAACGACTAGCCTTGATCGAAAGTTCTCTCTCACTCACAGAGATAGGTAATTAACTATAGAGGCTTGCGCCTATAGGAAACCTGAAACCAGATCTAAAGTCCTCACAAAATGAGGGTGAAATCTTTGGGTAGTGTCTTATCTACTATTCCATCTGCCTTCTAAAAATTACATCGACACTTTAAACCATACTCTCTTCAATTCAATAATTGTCGAGAGATTGGTGGCGAATTTTCAAAGCCCCTCAGATTTCTGGCGACTCTGCTGGAGATAGGATTCTCTTTCCATATTTGGATAGTCTTATTTAAGCTATAGTAGTAGTGGAGCATCATAAAATTGATATTTAGAATCAATTATCAATGAAATTAAATTTAAATCAATCATATTCTTATGACTAATCTGTTTATTTTGTATATCGATGGATCTTCAAAACACCGTTTATCATGCAGTTAGGTCGTGGAGCCAATTTCCGTCTGGTTAATGTTGTAATCAATATTGGGGATGTTGGAGCTACTATCCAATTTGATAGTGTAGACTTTCCAACCATCACCACTGTAAAAATAATCCTCCAGCTGAAGCATTTGCATATTATACACACCAACCTGTGCAATGGAGGAGGACAATTGGAATGACTACTACTGCTGCTGAGGTTCTTCAAAAGAGAGCCTTTATACTTAAAAGATTGATTCATTTTGAGATGCAAGTCATGAAAAGAACCTTCACTGGGTAGAAAGTTTCAATCATACCTATGAATATGACAACCTTGCCAGTTAAACCTTTCGCACAAGGAAGGTATAATAATGAAGCCTCCTCTTCTAGAGGAAAATTGAGTATAAAGCAAAGGAGAAGAAACACTAAACTACGAGCTCAGTAGTTGCTGTCTGAATCATAAGTCATACAACCAACCTTACAACTAGAAGTGAGTATTTCTACCCCATAATAAATTTGAAAATTTTGAGATAGGTGAAAAGGAATAGCTCTACTGGTGATGTTAAGCAGTGTTTTAGGGCTCAATAGCGGTTAGCTTCAACCTTTATGAAGAAACAACATGAAACTCTATCTACTCGAACACATAGAGTTCTGAAGGTTGTTAAAGAAAAAAGTCTTATGAAGAACATGTATCAAATGTCAATTATTAAAGAAGTAAAATAAATGCTCCAATGCAAAAGCTATAATCAGACGTAGTAAGAGCTCAAGACTATTCTAAGAAATTCCTACATGGTGAGCATCGGGGTGTGACACTTGAACTGCGTGTTCAGGACTCCGTTACTGAAAGGTCTCGGTAGAAAGAAAAATAAATATGGAGGCCGAAGTCTTGAGAAGAAGTAGCAGCACAAAAGCTTCTTCATATGGAAGCAAGCTAACCCAGACACAATGGGAAAAGGGAAATGTTGAACTACGTGCTCAACAACCATTATTTAAGTAAAAAATTATACAACTAGCTGTAAACCAGAAATGAGTGTTCCAACCCATAATAGGTTTGACAACCTAACATGGATAAAGTGGAATAGCTCTACTGGTCAAATCAAATAGTCATTCTAGACCTGATAACATCAGGTTCTAGCTTATCCAGTAAGAAAACTTGAAACTGTATATGCAAGAGTGTATCGAGTCCTCAAAGTTGCTAAGGAGAAATGACTGATGAAAAGAAAATATCAAAGTCCTATCACCAGTGAGGCAAGAGTTTCTCCTCCAAAGAGACCTCCTCCTACAACCCCGACAAAATGTCAATCAATTTAAGTCCCGTACAGTGAAAATTGAGGTGTGACACCTGGACAGATCCAAAAATCCGCCATCGAAAGGTCCTGACAAAAAGGTAAGCAAATTTAAAAGCTAGAGCCTCAAAGTCAAACTACTTGAAAGAAAATAATGACATGACATCTGGGTTGTACTCCCATAAAATTCACTTCTTATGCATTAGTATTTTGAGCTGAAGTAGTCTTGCCACTTAAAATTGAACTACACTCACTTCGTGTAGTCATTCAACATAATCTCACTCAAGATGAGAATGTCTATCTACGGGATGGAAGAGCTTGATGCGCTTGACGAGGTTAGGCTCCAAACTCAGCAAAATTTAGAAGTTTATCGAGAGAGGATGTCCAAAGCATTCGATCATACGGTATAGTCTCAAACATTCCAAAAAGGGGAATTGGTCTTTGTATTGAGAAGACCAATTATTCATAACCAAAAATTCGGTAGTAAATTTGAGCTTAATTTGGAAGACCCTTTTGTCATTGAAAATGTGTATCAAGGAGGGGCATATCAACTCATTGACCTAAATGGGTACAGTAGAAATCCCCCTGCAAAATATGGGACATTTTTTTAGTATATCTATTTAGGCTAACATCGTGCTTCATGTCGAGATCCCTAAATAAATATACCCACTCCATATGAAAAAAATTTCTAGAAAAATTCCCTTGTTACACATGAGGCATTTTTAGATTTATATATGTTATATGTTAAAACCCTCTTAAGAGCATATCAATTCAAATATTAATGTATTTGTTTAATTTCATCTTGAAAACTCTTTCAAATGTGCTTTAGAATTCCCCCTCCAAGACAGAGGATATTTTTTTAGTTTATGTTAAGTTTATTTAAGTTGACGTCGTGTTATAATACGAGATCATCGAATATATTTTAGTTCGGGTTGACATCGAGCTTTACGCTGAAATCCTTGAATATATCCATAATTGTTACTATTAAGCTATAGGTTCTTGCATCAATAAAAGAATCTATTTCTACACATAAAAAGATAATCATATATGTCAAAAATTGATCTCTCAGATCTGCCAAATTCTAGAGATCAAGTCAGAAGAACTCCCAATTTGAGAAGCTTCAATATTTAAGTTAGAGAAATATCAACCTCTACATCCTGAGGTCTAGGACACAGATGGGTTCTAAAGGTCAAACTCAACAAGCCTACAAATGGTCGAGTTGATGATGCTCTCCTCACTCAATAAGCTGCAAGAAAAGTCACAGTGAAAGAGCCCCCATTCGTTAATCTGATGACAAAATCACAAACCCACTACAACTTAAGTCGAAGACTGGAGTAGGTTCTAAAGGTCGAACTCAACAAGCCTATAAATGATCGAGTTGCTGACGCTCTCCTCACTCAACAAGCTGTAAGAAAAGGCTGCAGTGAAAGAGCCCCCGCTCGTCAGTCCAATGACGATAGTTATTTAATTCAAACCAGATCCAACTTAGTGATTACAAGCAACTAGGATCCAAGAGAACTTTCTACTTGATCGATAGGTCAAGATAATATGAGGAAACGCTCAATTCAGGCCTGCCTCAAATCAATCTTTATATTACCTTCATGGTGATAATTCAATCTATTCTCAAATGATCTAATCAAGATCAAAGTATACATCAAAGCCAATCTCCTCATCAAGTCCGCCAAAGCAAAAAATACAAGATCGAAGAAGCAATTCCATAGTTCATACAAAGCTGATTGCCAAACTAAAGGAATTTGGTGGTTATTTAGTCTATTAAAGCACACATTGCTAGACTAATAACTCAACATTGATCCTATATAAGCCGAAAGGCTGGGTCATTTATACGTAACCTTCAATGAATTCATCAAAGCAGCAAGCACAAGATTTCATGGCATACATACACTTCCTGACAAGTCAATATGGACAAATCAGGTCATTCTTTCATCAAGTCCATCAAGCTTAAAGCTATATCAGAAGAAATTTCAAATCCGACAAAGCATGGATAAACCAATTCCCCAGCAGAATCCTTCATCGAAATAAATAAGCCAATTTCTCTATCAAACCCAACTAAGCATGAAACTAAGGTTGGGGGAGACTCAAATCTGCAATGACATAAAAGAAAAAGATGTTCAGCAAAGCAATTGAAGTAGAGAGTAGGTGGTGTAAGAACTTTTATCTATCCAACAAGTCGATTCTGACAAATCAGTCAATCTTTCATTTAGCATGTCCTAAATAAGACATCATACTAATGACAAATCCTATCAAAAGCTCCGTAAGCTAGTGCAATCGAAGCTGAAATGATTCAAGTTCTGTGGCCAGCCCAAAGGGTCAACCAGTTTTCAACAAACGTGACTCGCTCTATGGACGAATCACATTTGTTGGGGGGTATTTGTTGATCTCCATATATGTGTCATAAATCAAGACAATCCCACAAGACGAATTCGACGAACTTCGGAAGTGATAATGTGTAAATTGGGGCTCAAAATGCACTAAACGTCATCAAAAACGGTTGAAAAGACCTCCGATCGATAAACAGACTTCACCGTCGCATTTAGAATGATGAAAATAGTCAGAATATAAATATTGCACAATCTGAGCACCACATCGCAATCAAATTTTCAATGTGTTGGCGTATGTGGAAGATGTGAAAATGTCGACCGTTCATAAAATTGATCACGTCGTTAGCTTTGAAACATAAAAAAATATCAAATGAGATTGTATGCGCTCAATTCGGGTAAGTCTGTACAAATGTCGAATGATTGGGAGTGACAGTGCGCAAATCAAGGCTGAAATACATAGGACATCGCCAAAATCAACCTAAATGACCTCTGATTGATGAACGAACTTCGTCATCGCATTTAGAACATTAAAACTGGTTATAATATAAATATTACACAACTTGTTGATCAACCGATCAAACAATCGAATCGTCAATGCATCTGCATGCATATTGAGGTCGGGAGGCACCAACGTAAGCCAAACGACTTCCGTTCGTGAAATTGATCGTGCATTTAGCTTTGAAACATCGAAATCTATCAAGTATGACTATTCACACTAAATTTGGACAAGTCTATGCAAAAGTTGAGCAGCTGGAAATGATAATACGCATTTTGAGCTGAAATTGACCCAAGTTGACTCCAACTTGAACATTATGGCCTCCGATCAGGAAACAGATTGTGTCGTTGTGTTCGAAACATCGGAATAACTTAATATTGACATATATTAACTATATAATGATATTATCATAAAATTTATTTTAGGATTTGTTAAGCACTTAAAAATTATCCTATTTGATCGAACCGGACCTAATTCCTCAGTTCGTAGCCGACTAAAATGCACAATCTTGCTTCAGCTCAATTTTAACTTGCCTCTTGGTTTCTTCCTCCCGCTCTTCTATTCGAATGGCTCGATCGTAAGAAATCGGTCCCTCCAGTTTCCTCAACTGCAAGCAACCGTTCCCTCCCTCTAGTTCGCTTCCTCAAAATTGCACGGGAACCACTCTTCTCTGATTTTTCTAATTCGCAAGCAAAGCCGCAAGTGCCATGATCCAAGACGCCTAAGGCTAAGGAGCAGCGGAGCGTCGGTGAATTGAAGGCAGACACTTGCACTAGGAGAAAGAGATCAAGGCAAGTCAGCTTCGCAGAGACTATCGTCCACATCTTTAAGCTTGACGACGAGTCCGAGAGCCCGAAGAACTCAACGTCGGTTCCCAGCGAATGCTGCGGACTTTCGAATAACGAAGGGACGGTAGGTTTTGGAGGCATTCAATCTCAGGACGATGATTCTGTGGAGTCCGCCTGTAAGGACGAAGGGGAGGATGGGGTGCGGTTAAGGTTCGTAAGGGATATTGATTTATCTTCTCCCGGAAGCGCTGTAGGTTCTGTCATGTCTAACGATGATGACAATTTCTTTGGGCTTGTATCAATGAGCTTTATCAATTCTGGTCATCTAAGCGAGTCTAGAATGGCTGATGACAACAATCATGACATCACACTAGATTCCACAGCCTTCTCCTTGCATTTCAGGAACATAGCTCCTTTAGATGACCGGTCAGCTAATTCAGCAGGAAGTCTGAGAACCCCAACAGGAGATACAATGCCTAGTATGCGTATGGGCTTCTTGGTTAGAAGAGACCAGACTGTGGAACTGCCAAGTAAATATTCTGCTGGGCAAATAAGCATTGTGTCTGGGGATTAAAAAAAAAAATTAATCCAAATGTAAGTGGGTCTCACCCTTATGATTATGGGAAGTTGTCTCTGACTCGCGAAGCACTCATGTATAAAGTAAACTTGAGAATGCAACATAAATCTCCAATAAGAGATTATAGATTTATAACTCCAGTTGTCAAACTGAAAAAGTCCATGGCATCAGGAAACCGTGGAAGGATGGAGAAGACGCTAGCAATCAGAATTTTTGCTTTGAGGATCTTGGTAATATAATTCACTGCTCAGTTTCTCCAATGGGACTGTGTACAAATGGGATCGTGGTCCAAGAGCACGGGTTCCTCAAGATAATTTAACTGCAATGGAAGAATAGGGAGCTAAATAGATGACTTTATCATATGATGAGGAAGTATTCCCTACATTGGGTGCATCAGATGCCCCTATAGTTGAGGGGAGTATTCCCTACGTTCGGTACGTCAGATGTCCCTGTAATTGAAGAGATAGCTGCTGATGAGAAAGCAGAAAAGAAGTCCAAAGTTGAAAAAAATGTCTGAAGAAGATAACAAGTAAGATGCTGACAAGAAAACTGAAGCAGAGAATAAATCCAAACCTAAAAAGAAGTCTAATGGAAAGAGGAAGTTGCTTGATAATTCCACTCAAAATAAGGAATCAAATAAAGCTCCAAATTGTTGGTTCGACTTAAAGGTTAACACGTGTGTTTATGTTACTGGTTTACTAGATGATGCATTACGAAGGAAGAGACTGAATACATCTATTGAAGAATCTGAACGGAAGAAAAAGATAAATTTTGTGACAAAAATCTCTAAGAGTTACAACAAGAATGATTATTCAACTCCTACTTGCACCCTCACTGGTAATTTATCAGTTGTAGAAGGAACAAAGAAGAAATCAAAGCCAAAAATGAAGCTCCTAGAGAAGAAAACTATTGCTCGAAAGAGAAATAGTGCTTTTGTGACAGAAAGTATTGACAATACAGTTGAGAAGAAACCAGAGAGGAAGAGTTCTGTAGTTAAAGTAGGTGCTAAGTTTAAGGATATTGATGATGAAGAGGCTCCCTTTGTGGATCTTATATTTTCAGGGAAGACTATTGAGGACTTGGAAAGTGAGAAAGGCAGAGAAACACTTGGTGATGCTAAACTTATCCAACATAGTATGAAGATGAAGAAGAGATCTAAAAACATGGACTCTAAACTAATTGCTTTACAGTTCTTGTCTTCCAAAGATGACATTGGAATGGGAGGGCAATCAAAATGGGATGACTAATCTTTAGCCAAGTTCTTTCTAGAAACCCAATTCATGTCCTTGGCAATTCTTTGAAGAAGGTGGCCTCAATAACAAAACTATCACTTTCCACTGCAAAATTCAGACCATCAGGTCATCACTTGTGGAATGTGTGTACTTGAAGGAAGCCAGATTTTCTCATAATTAAATCATAGTAGATACCCCTTCAAGGCTCTTCCTTCTCCCTTTCCCTCATTTTCTTCTTGGCCAAAAATCCTTCTCCCTTTCCCTCATTTCCCTTGGCTGAATTCCTCCTAGCTGAATTTCCCCTCTCTCGAATTCATCCTTAACCGATCTTCCCTTTTTATGAGTGAGAGTAGCTGGCAACTCTGTCATTAGCCAGGTTCCTCTCGGTATACCTCTTCGATTCTTCCTCTAATCGAGCACATAGCCGCTGAATAACTCTTCCGACCTTTCCTTTTGCCGCAGCCGAAAAGGAACACCGTCATCAGGCGGGTTCTTCTCTAGATTTCCGGCATTTCCACTACCTCTACAGCCAAACAGCTCCCCTTTCTTCCCTTGCAAATAACGGAAACCAAGAAGTAACACCGTCAAGAGGCGAGTTCTTCTCTAGGTTTCTGATATTTTCACAACCCCTATAACCAGACAACCCCTCTTTTTCCATTGCAAATGACAGAAACCAAGAAGCAACACCGTCATGAGGCAGATTCTTCTCCCGGTTTCTGGCGTCATCTCCCCTTGCCAACCTTTCTCTTCACCATAACCGGAGAGGAAAATCGTCATGAGGCGGATTCTTCTCTTGGTTTTCGGCATGCCTAACCTCGTTCCCTTGTCAATCATTGCAACATGCAGAAAAATGAGTCAAAACATGTGGGATGTGTGAATGTCGATATATATGCATGCTTATATTTTTTTTTACAGGTTTGAATGCTTTATCCTGCTCATCAAGGCGCAATGAGTGAAAAAATTAGGTAAAGTGTCGCAAGACACTGCTCGCTATGCTCAAGAGGTCATACCAAATAAACCAAAATTCGTTAGATGTTGCTCCCCCTAGACGAAATACTGTCGAAATTTTGTCTAGTTTCTAGACTTAGAAAAAAAAAGGGAATGAATATATATTGCATTGCATGTTTTTTTTCAGGTTTGAAGGCCCTCGTCTTATGGAGTGAGATGAAAAATCGGTTGCGTGTATGAAGACACTATTCACTACTCATGAGGCGTCTTGAGAAAATACTCGATCTCCTACGCGGGGATGGCGAGAGCAAAATTGTATAAATCTTTTGACTTAGGAAAAATGGGAGAGTAAAATGAATTGGCTTAAGAACGCTAAGTAAAGAAACTTACAGCTAAATTTAAACTAAAAGCATCAAATAAGAAAAATAAAAAGGAGAAAGTAAAATGATATACAACAAACACAAAAGTAAAACAAAAAAAAAGAGAGAACAAACATATACAAAACCTATTTAAGCAAGTTGAAAACCTTCTTGAAGTGCGAATTAAAATCCTCCCCACTTTCTCGAGTACTCTAAACTCAAGCAAGCGCTCTCTCTTAGCTTTATTTAGAGGGATTTGATGAAGTAATGAGTGAGTTCTCTTTTCTTGTAAATTCTTTAAAATTAAACAAACTTTAATTGGAATTTGGGGAGACTAATACTAAACTCATAACAAACTTACAATAAACTTAAAGTCTATAAAATTTGATATGGAGTTTAGGATGAATCCAAATTGGGTTTAATAACTCTTATACAAATATGGAGGTGATTACTATACTATCTAATAAGCATGGGTAATGTTAAAACAATTAACACTGAAATTAGTATAACTTATTAAAAGTGATTTAAATTAAACATAATCAAGTTGGAAGAATTACAAAAACTCAATAAGTAAACTAAGTGCAAGTAATATTTTAAACTATAATCTAAATCAAAATGCCTACTACTGCCACCGGATCTGCAATTCTTTGCAAGAATAAGGTGACACTAAACTAAATCGCATGAATGAAGAGCTTTCAATACAAAAAATTAAGGAACTTCATTCTAAATTATGATTTTCAAAATTAATGAAATTATTAGGTAAAATTATCTAAGCTATAAACATCTGCATGTGCTCGGACATAGAGATTTCAAAGTGCAAATTTTAATTTCTAAAAAAGCGTGCAGGCTAAATTGGAATCAATTAAATATTAATTTGAAAATTTTAATAAGATACTAGATCAATTTACAATATATTCCACGCCATTCACAACACATCGTAGAAGGAAACATAAGGCGTTAATTAAGGCATTCTCAAATACACCCGCATGGGCCCCGACACTATGTTGAATGCTTAAATTTAAGTGTTTGAGGATGCTGCACGGGTTGCTTTCCTGTTTAGTCTTAGGACTGAGTCTGGATTAACAAAACTTAAAAACTTATAATAAGAGTTTCAAATCGGAAAATATCGGCGATTATGTTAATTTTAAAATATCCTCTATTGCCTAAATAGTTGATGATCTAAAGCTCTTAAATATATTCAAAATAATCAATTTTTCTAATCAAATTAAGTAGCAATCTGAAACTACTTAAATGAAACTTTATCATTAAAAACTTAAATCAAACTCAATCTATCCACCATCCGTAACTATTTGTCGGGGTAATAAATTAAGAAAACTCCAGCTCACTAAGAAGTCAAATGTCAAATCAAGTGTTATGCTATGTTCACTCTCAATCAATCTTTTGCCAGTAAGGACATAGCTCGTGTCCTCTGACTATGTGGCTTGGCCAATAGGCTCCACAGATGAAGAAGTTACGACCAGAGTCCTCTGATCGGGTGGTTTGGTCAGTCATGATCCATTATATTATGATCACAACCATAGCCCGTATGCTTCCCAATGGCTCTGCCCTTTGAGTTATGAATAATAGGGTATACTTGATAGGACAAGCAACCCTCTATTAGCTAAGGTAGACTTAAGATTATCTCTTTAGACAAACACCACCCCATGTCTACAAGGATTTCTTGGACGACGTAACCCATGTGTTGTAGATAAGAATCCTTCTGTCAGGTTGGGTCGACCACCTCCTCTAACTAAGTAGACTAGGGACCACGACGGCCTGGGATGATAGAACCATGGGATTTAGATCGGGCACGTCATCATTCCTCCAACCATCCAGTTTAAGCTGAAATGATAAGTTTCATAAATCTTAAATTCTAAAACTCTACACGCTTTTACTATATGCTGTGCATTAAGCGATCTAACGACTAGCCTTAATCGAAAGTTCTCTCTCACCGAGAGGGGTAACTATAGGCTTCTTTATAGAAACCTGGAACCAGATCTAAAGTCCTCACAAAATGAAGACAAAATCTTTGGATAGTGTCTTATCTACTGTTCCATCTGCCTTCTGAAAATTACACTAATACTTTAAACTATACTCTCTTCAATTTAATAATTGTCGAGATATCAGTGGCGAATTTTTGGAGCCCACAATTGTAGGTGCTTGCTTAAATAATGGCAAAGCTTTTAATCAAGATCAATAGGTTAGACAATTTGGCACTTATATGTGCTAAGTTGTATGTGTGATAATGAATATAATAAAAACATATATTATTGTTCTTTTAGAAAGATTATAATTTTTAAAAATTGGATGTTTGTGTTTAAGCCTATGGGATTACAAAGGAGAAAAAAAAAGGAAATAAGGATGAGCCTTTAAGATGATACTTTGGAGCCTTTGTTGCATAAAGATTTTTAAAAACAAAGCTTAAAAGCCTGCAAGTTAATTAGTATGAGTAGGTTTTAGGTTGAGTTGTATAAGATTGATGTTTAGCTATCATTTTTATTTTTTTTAATATTGTATATGTGGGCACAACCACACATAGCCTTTCTTTTATTATTTATATAATTATTTGTTTAATATGTTTACTTTGATTGCACATTAGACTAACATGTTTTTCGTAAGCATTTTCACTTGCTTATTTATAAGTGTGTTCTAAAAATTTTAGGCTATAGGCTCTTAGGAATATTTTTTTTACCTAATATAACTAAATTAAAAAAAACCAATTATAGGAAGTAAAATAAATTATAAATTTTAACAAAATCCACCAATTTCATGCATCTTGTATCTTTATTTTTTTCTTGCTTTATATGATTTTCTCGCACATATGAGTGTCACTTCTTGAGAAATATTGTATTATATTTTGTAAGCCAATAGTCACTATTATACATGCATTTCACGCTAGAATTGCATTTATTTAAGAACATATAATAAAAATTGACACTAATACATTAAATTGAAGCATTGCATACAAATCATAGTCAAGTTGTTTAAATTTAATAGTTATGACATAAGTTCCACATTTTTTTTTCAAACAAATGTATTGATTGAGTAAATTTATACACAAATGTATTGATTAAGTTATAACATAATATATACACATATTGGAGAATATTGTTGAGTAAATACAAAATCATAATTTATTAATAGGTATGTTGGATGAATTAAAACTATTGATTGAGCTTCGTTAAAATAGTATATCATCTCTAATTTTAGGTTAAATTATCAACTTCTATCCCTTTGTATTCAAGATTTATGAGAACTCAAAGAGAAATACTTCTTTATACAATCAATTCTATGCTATATTTCCTAGTAAATGTCCAACTGATTTGTCTATTTTCTTTGCAATTTTCTTCATATAGTACTATTGATACTTAATTCATCTTCAAAAAAATAAATAGTTAATATATAACATCATTATTGAAATAGGATATAATCAAACCATGTTTGAACTAAGATCAAGTCATGTTCAAAGCTTACTTAAAATTATATTTAAACTAATATTGAATCATATTCTAACTTTATTCATGCTACATTTAAATAAGATTCAAATATATTCAATTAATTCTCATATAAATACAAACTAAACATTGTTTGAACATGTTCGAAGGATCAAATAGGTTTGAATAATGATTGATTATGATTGACAAAAGATTTGAACAAGTTTCATAACACAAACTTTAATATTTTATTTAAATCTATGTTCAAATTTCATCAATATTATTTGATATATGAAGCACAATAAAAAAATAGAATAAATAATTGATGAATCAAGTAATGCCTAAGTAAATGTTAGAGGAAAGTCATTCTACCTATATAAATATATAAAAATATAAGTAATATTTTAATCTGATTTATTTATAAATATATATTTTTAAGTAAATAAAACGATGCATATTTTTAAATTTGGGGGATTTACATATATATCACGTCAAATTTTCATATTTACATATCTAATACCTAAACTTTAATTTTTACATATATAACATTCTAATCTTCAATATCACATCAAAAATATCACTTTATTCACTTTTTAAAAGTGAAATGCACCTTTTTAAGTATAGAAAAGTGTTAGATAAGTAAATATCTAATTTTAGGTGTTAAATATGTAAATATAAAAATTTGACTTGATATGTATGTAAATCCCCCAAATTTTGCATCATTGGGCTGAAATTTTCTTTTATTTTAACAAACAATTAAAATTTAAACATCTAAGAATTATAAAATTTTTACCTGAGGTAGAGCAAGATGATCGGAGCCATTCCGGTCACACTATATAAGCGGCTTGTCGTTACGGAACGTGGCCCCTTTGTCATGCCGACACGCGAGCAAAACGAATGATGGAGGGCTGCCTTTTGTGCCACTTCGGGCACGGACTACCATTCTCCTTTCCCGCAGCCATGAGAGTCATCTCCTCCGCTACAATGCATCTACGGCGATTGCTCACTGGCAGAACCCTAGGCTCTTGCATGCTTCAGTCGCTACGAGCTCGATGCTACGGCAATCGACCACATTTCTCTGCAGAAAGCCGAAACCCAGGTGAATCAGGAATGCATGGTTCTTCCCCCTCAATTTCAGCTATCTTTTGAAATTTATGGTGGCATCTTGCTTTCTTTTTCTTTATCCAAGTGGTGTTGCAGTTAGTTTTTTTTATTTCTGCAGTGTTGATATTTGATGTCCCATGAATTATAAAGTACCTTGGTGTTCATAAATGATCTCGTTGACTTGTTGTATGAAATTCGAAAATTTGGTTAGCTATTGCATGTGATTTTGCTCTCTGCCTGTTGCTGGTGAACGAGAATTTGTTTGCGCGCCGTTTTTATTTCAAGACGATGAATTGGAACTTTTCATGGCTATCCAATGCTTTGGAGATTTAAAAAAGGTTTATTTTGTACAGAGGATGTGAGGAGAAAGTTGCTGCTCAATTATAGGTTATCTAGCCTGATAAATGAGTATTCTTGCACAAGTTCCATTGATTTGGGAATAATGTGTTTACTCAGATTGAAAATCATTATAATGATTTGACTGGGCATGGTTTGTAAAGAGTTCTATGGATTGATTTACTCCATTCCAAAGCTGTCATTTACAGCTTTGAAAGAAAATCATCATGATTTCGATTGACATATCTGTTACTTAACAATTTAGTAATTTATATGCTGTGTTTGGGCTCTCGTGTTTTCTTGCTCCTGCAACAGAAGAGATAAGATACAACATTTATAACATCAATGTACTTCAATATGCTCTCATATAATACAGCATATAAACTATGATTATCTCATTCCATTTTATGCAGTTAGCCAATCTATAAACTATGATTGAAGCCAAACTATAAACTATGATTGAAGGGACATTTTTAAAAATCATATAAGCTCGGAGCACTGTTATATTACAACAGAAAAATGTCTATGACGCTAACAAATTTATGAGCTTACACAACCAGTATTAAAGACATAACCTGACATTGGGGGAAGGTAAATATTTTTATTTGTGTGAAGCCATGGGTTCCTCCTCGTTGATACTTATTTCACATTATCTCACTTTGCTTTTTGTTTTCCTTTATTGCTTTTAACTTTCTATCCCATGTTTGTCTATTTTTAAATATCCTTTGAAAGAATTTTGATCAAATAGTTTTTAGGGAGACATTTTCCTTGTTATTTATGGCGAGAAAGGATACAGCTACTTGGACATTAGTTTTTTTTTTTCTTTTGCAGAAACAACCAAGAAATTTGTAGCAAGGATTGCACATACCTTTGAATGTGCAATATGCTATACTATTGAATTTGTTGGTTTAATTATTCTGCTAGGATCGTATTAAAAAATATAATGGTAGGATGTTACATATTTTCATATTCACAAACAGTAGAAAGAGTACACAATTTATTGCCTAAGTTGTGAATCTAGAATATATAACAAGCTATGGAATAAAATCATTCCATAATCAGTATAGTTAAGGGAGACAAAAATATTAATAAAATTAACATAATTATTTATAATAAATTTAGCAAATAGTATAACTCCTTATAAGCTAGAGGACAACCTCTTTGAAGGTTATAGCTGGTGGCTTTTTATGGATGCAGTGATTGGAAAGAGGTAGCAAGAGGTGTTTGCAACCTTGTATGGAATGATGATGCATAGTTGTGGGCTCCAAAAAATACACACCACCTCTCACACACAGAGTAATTTGACGCTACGGCACCTTCAAGAAATAATAAGATAATACACTTACCTGTAGATTTCATCCTCATTTCTGCGATTTGGGATAGCCTAGCTTAGGCGCTAAAGCACCATAAGCACTACCTCTCAATGTGAGAGAGAACTGACATTGCGCCAGCCTGCTAGATCGCTAAATGCGACACAGATAAGAAAAGACGCGAGTTTTGAAATTTAAGGTTTAAAATTTATGAAATTCATCATCAGCTTAAAGTTTATTGATGCGGGTGAACGATGACACGCCGATCTGGGATCCTATGGTTTCGCTATCACCATCTTCCTGGGCAGCTTTACTAATATGATATAATGACCAACCCCGATCGAAAAGATCCTTATCGCCAGAATACTGCCCAAGAATTTTATGTAATTTGACATATTTGGTTAAGATAACGCAATCTTATGTCTACTACCAATGCATTATAAGTGCTTTTGCCCTATTGTGTATCACTCCTACGATTCACAACTCAAAGCGCGTAGCCATCGGGAGCATAGCTACATACCGCGATCGTAATATAATTTGCGGCTATTCGACAAGTTAACCACTGATCGTCAGCCAACCGCGATCATACGCCAGCCTAAAACCGGCAAGCCGAGGATACACGCGTCCCAGACAAGAGATTAATTCGAGACTAACATAAAGAAAACACTGATTTGATATTTGGCTTTTGTGAGCTGAAGTTTAACTTTATTTTAAGCTTTTAAAGATTAAATTTTATTTGAGCAGTTTTTAAATTGATGCTTAATTTGAGTTAATTTGATTTGAGATTAGAATCATATTTTAATGGAAGTATCCCCTTTGAAATCATTCATTCCATCATCGTAGTTAATTGATTGAATCGAATATATTTGAGAACTTTAGATCCGTCAATCTGTTTAGCTCTTAACAGAGTCGATCTACCATGATATTAAAACTACCGATATTTTAATAAGTTGAAATTTTATAATAATTGAATTTTTTAGGTTTTGTTAACTCAACCTGTCCAAGCAAACCGGCCATGATATCCTGACTAAGTTTAAGCATTCAGTAGTGTCGGCTATGTCTATTTTTAATAATGCCTGCATAATTTTAAGACATTGAATTTGAGTTTTAATCTTTTCATAATATGCGCAAGGGTTCAACTAAAGCTTTAATTAAGCCTCGTTGACATGCGATGTGTTGCGAATTGATTGAATAGTGTTATTTTAATATTTAATTTTGTATTTATACAAATGTAGAATCATTTTCATTTGATTTTTTATTGATTACATTTGGAAACATTCAATGAAAAGCTTTATTCGTTCTCATAGACATAAGAAGTTTCATTTATGATCATATAGATATTTCAAACGTATTGCAAATAACACTCTTTTCTTTTCTTTTTAAATTCTTTAACGAATCACCAAATGATCTAACCATTCACATTTACTAATAATAGACTCTCATTTTTAAATCAAATTATGGAGTTTAATGCAAATTTGTTTGCGAGTTATTTCTATTCATTCTATCACTTGAAGTTAAGCTTTCAGATTCCATGGAATTCTATTGAGATCACTTGCAAATTTCATTTGAATTCCATGCTTAAAGTCTATGTTTCAATTCATAAGAAATTTTCAATGTTTAGATCAAATCTTCTCTGAAATTATGTGAGACTAATGCCACAAGGTTAGTTTATATATATATATCAATGAAATTCAAACTTTATTTCAAATCTGATGGATCTAATTGAGTTCAGTCATCTCTTATTTGTTTGAAGCATAACATTTAATTTATTTATGAATCATTGAATCCCCATTCAAATTCATTTATGAATTATTTAATCTTCTTTAAATTCATCTCGTGGTCAACTTGAAAATCATTTCAATTCCAAGTTATGAGCTTAAGAATTTACTTGAAATTAATTAATTATGAACTTTGATAAAAATGGTTGACTCTCCTCTTATAAGTTGAAAGGATTTAGGAGTGTTTTTTTTTTGTTCCACATTTCATTTAATTCTTCAAGTCATAAGTTATCTTTTGAGCATTAGTAGAGGAAGTGAAAAAATTAATTAGTATTGCTTGTGAGCTTTTAAATTTAAAGAAAAAACTTTATAAATAATCCCCATTTTCTTATGCTCATATTTATATTTATTTTATATATTCACTTGACTTGTTTAATTCAATTTTAATTCCATATTGTTTCATTATTTTTTGTGTTTCTTTTTCTTAAATGAATCTTGATTCTTTTTTTCTAAGTCCAAAATTCTAAATTTCTGATTTCGGCATGGGGTATCTCTAACAATTTGTTTGCTTACCTACGTCTATAGTGAGTGGTGTCTTTGCGCACCAGTGTCATTTCATTCTATTTGGGCTTTAGCGGAGTCTTGGAATTTGCAAATAGAAGAACAATATATATATATATATATATATATATATATACAAACAATCCACATATTCCTACATATCCACAACTAGCAACAACAATAAACTTGCATGAGTTCGGCTAGAAGGAATTGGATAGGAAATCATAGGCCAATTGTTGTTAGAATAGAGTAGAGCTTCGATTTTCTAGGCTGCAATATGAGCCTTATGGAAGACAAAGAGGAGGTTGTGTGCTGTTGAGGCCGAATGGAAGGTAGAGAATGGAGGTTATGTGCTGTCTTTCAGAATCTAATCAATTCATATAATAGCAGACATACAAGAATCAAAGCCCCACAACATAAAATGCTATGAATATTCAGCCTGTTCGGGGTTTAGAGAAATCGGGAAGGAATCCGACTTCGGTTTTTTCTTTTTTTTTGCGATCGAGGGGAATCGGAAGTTGAGGCGTGCGGGTGGAGTTACGAATGAGGTGGAGAGACGGTGAGGGGACTGTTCGGTTGGACAAAGAAGGAAATTCGGGGAAGAAGAGGGAGGCTTACTCGGTTTGCTTGCGTGTGGCTTGGACGAAAAAAAATAGAGTCCCCTTTTCGATTGAGGGAAGAAATAAAGATGAAAAGAGGGGAACGATTCATGCTGGTTGAAGGGAGACGTGGTTCTTAGGAAGCAGTTCGAATGAAGAGGGAGGATTCTGTTGAGGATACCAAAAGCAACAGAGGGTAGCAGAAACCGAAACTCTCCTTGTAGGAATCAAACGAGAAAATGCGTGTGTGAGGAAAAGCGGCGAATGGTGAGTCCCATGAATAGTGGAGTTAGGATCGGTTAGGGCTCTTAGGTTATAAATAGGCTTTTTCATTAATTTTTTAAGTGTTCAATCAAATTTAATATGAGTTTTATGTCGACATCATTATATAGTGAAAATATATGTCAATCCTAGTTATTCGATGATGCAGACGAACGCCTTTCCGTTTAGCGTCGGAGCGTTGATTCAAGTTGACGTTAAATCGGGTAGATTTCAGCTTAAAAATGCGTGTCACCGCTTCCTATCGCTCGACATTCGCGCAGACTTGTCCGAATTGAGTGCGAACAGTTTCATGTAATAGATTTCGATGTTTTGAAACTAACAACGCAATCAATTTTATGAACGGAGGTCGTTTGGATATCGTCGCAGCTTCCCGACTCCGATATGCGCATTGGCGCATTATTGACGATACGATTGGTTAATCGTTGGGATTATGCGATATTTATATTCGATCAATTTCGACATTACGCGATGAAGTGATTCGTCGACGGAGGTCATTTGGCATCGTTGCCTCCGACTGATATGCGCGTCGGTACGTTGGATCGATCGCGATCGGTTGATCATTAGGTTGTGCAATATTTATATTTCAATCAATTTCGACGTTCCGAATGCAATGACGAAGTCCGTTCGTCGATTGGAGGTCATTTAGGCATCATCGCAGCCTCTCGACTCCGATATGCGTGTCGACACATTAATAGCTCGATCGCTTGATTGGTTGATCGTTAGATTGTGCAATATTTATATTCTGACCGATTTAGATGTTCTGAACACAATGAAGAAATCTATTCGTGTTGAGGTCATTTATCGTCGTAGCCTCCGACTCGTTATCGATCGCCATTGATACTGATTGGTTGATCGTTAGGCGATATTTATATTCAATTTCGACGTTCTAACGATGAAACGAAGTTAGTTCGTCAATCGTCATTTCGGCCCGATTTTGATGTTTGGCGCATCTCGCGATTTGCATTTGCATCAAAAGTCCGTCGAATTTGGATTTTGAGCTCAACTCGATTGATGTATCACGCATGAAGGTCAACAATAGTTGGTAGGGGTCAAGTGGTGATGTAGCTGCCTAGTTTGTAGGGATGAGTTGACAGGTAATTAGTCATTTTTAAGAGGCGGTAAGTTGTCATTTGATGGCTTGGAGGGAGCTGCCATGGCTTGAAGCAGAGAGGTTATCAAATTGAATTGTAGGAGCAAAATTTTGAGGATTACATGTAGGGTTTTGGATTTGAGGAGTTAATTTTAGAATTTTAACACTCTGCCCTAAGTTGGGAATATATGTTTATCATTCTAGCTTGGAAATAAGGTGGTCAAATTGTGATTGATGAAGGGCTTTAGCGAGGATGTTAGTAGTCTAGAGTTTTGTTGGAGTATACTTGCAAATATGATTCATTGTTTCTTTTTTTTTTTTCATTTATAAAGTGTTTACAATTTCAATATGCTTAGATTGATCATGGTAGAGATGATTTTTAACAATATTAATGGTAGCTTAATTGTTACACCTCATCATCATTAGTTTTATGGTGCAGACTTGTAAATCTTTGAGAAGGCATTTAAGTCTCATATAAATGAGTAATAACCAGATGTAGATTAATGATCAATTACAAATTGAACCTAGTCAACATAAATGAAGATTTTAATACTTGCCCTTTTTAGTTGTCTTTTATCAAAGTGCTTATTTGTGGTTTTTTAATAAATTAACTAATAAGCAAGTAAATATCAGGTATAGTGTGGCATAAGTAGATAAATATCTCTACTAATTGTAGACTCTTTTTTTTATTAATTGAAGTTGAGTGTTCCTTAGTCTCAACTTTATTTATGGATTTTTTGGTGTCTTTGCAAGCATACATCTAAACATTCAAATTTCTTTTAATAAATCTATGGTGTATTTCTATTGTGAGGTGAATATCCCTTTGCATGATTTTACTATTTCTATGTCACGGGAATTAGAAGACAAGGCAATTGAGACGGATAAAAAAATTTTACATTAAATGTTCTGTTAACCATGATTAACAATTTGTGTATATAACATATCTATTAACAAAATTCATATAAAATACAAATTAAAACATAAATCAACATAACTAACATAAATACCTATCTCTTGAAGTTTCTCTACGGCGATAAATATAACCCTCCCTTCTATCATCCATCTAGTAGTTCGCGAAAAATATAAACAACTCAGAATTGAATAAAATTCATTGGGTGAATTATCTTTTACATTATAAAATAAAGCGAAATAGTATGATGCATTTTGTTATACGTATATAAAAAAATTGCAAATAATAGTCAATATAAAGGAGGTATGTACAAATGAATATTTTTTATGAACTTTATTTTACATTTATCAACCATTTTATGAATTAAATCGTCGCACCAAAACTTATCTAAGGGACAAGTAAAATTTTTTAATTCCATTTGGCTTTTTTTTTGCAATTACGTCGTCCCGAAGAGCAATCAAAACATACACTTTAATAATAGCAATATTTATATAACTATGATTAATAATAAATCAACTTTTGTGAAATAATGATTAATGATATGATCTAGATTCGGTGTTTATTCAATATGAAGAAACGATAAAATCAATCACAGTTTGCAGTACAGGAAAAAATCATAATCATATACAAATGTATTTATCATAGGAAAATAAATAAATATTTATACATGTAGAAACGTAATTCTACTTTAATTTGCACTTCCAATCTCCTTTCCTTAACTTTCTTTAATCAGTTTCTAAAATAAAATATTGATTGGACCAATATTGAAGAGCAAATTATTTTATTTTATTCATTTCTTTGTCTACGATCTTTTGCATATATCTTTTTATTTAAGCGTTCACATTGATATTTTATTATGTATTTTTAAATCGTTAAATTAATATTTAATTTATTTAATATAATGATATTTACTACAATTTTTCATATAATACTCTCTATTTCCTATTATTTTTCTTAATATAAAAATATTAAGTGTTAAAGTGACTTAATATAGATAAAATTTATTTTCATTTAATGTTTATCATTTCTCTTAAAATGATTCTTAATTAATTAATGATAATATAACTTCGCATAAGTTTAATGTTTCATTTAATTTGTAATTATATTTCATATATAAAGATTTAATACTTAATTACTGAAATTTAATTTATGCTACATATTCCCAAATTAAATTCCTCGCTGAAATTTATAAATCCTAAGTTAAAATTGGAATAATAAAGAGAAAATCATATTTCCAAATTAAATATATAATTATATATATTATCTATTTACTTACGCCTTTCCTCCTTCCCTCATTCGGAGCCCTAACGCGTCGCTTGGGATGCACGCAAGCACGCCTCTCTCGGTTGCTCCCTCCTTCTCTCTCGGATGCTTGCGCGCGAAGCCTCCGACGGCTCAATGTCGGCGGCAGGGAAGCCGCCTCACTCGTCTAGGGCACGCACTCGACTCTCGTCCTCCCATCGTTTGCATGGGTTCCCTCCTTCTTCCTCGGTCGACAACACATGGAAGGTTCTCCTCCTCTCAGTGTCGTCGGTGCACGGGTGCTCGGCTATTAGTGTCATTGATTTCAAATTTATCAGCTAGGACACCATTCAGCTTGTTTATTTCTTCTTTAGGATTTTCTATTAAAATTAGAACATTAAGATATATGATCATGATAGAAATTTTACCTTCAAATAATCTTTCGGCAAATAAGGTGTGTTCAGATTTTCCTTGAGAGTATCATGCCTTCTAATCATATTTTGAGTCTTCTAAGCCACATTTTTGTTGATTGCTAAATCATATATAGATTTCTTGAGCTTGCATACTTGGTTTGTATTATTTTTATTCTCAAATTTAGGAGGAATTATCAATAGGTTTCATCTTCTAAATCCCCATTCAAAAAGTCATTTTTTACATCTAGATGATGGAGTGGCCGATCTAAATTAGAAATGAAAGACAAAATAACCTTGATAGTATTTTAGCAGTAGGGGCAAAGGTTTCTTAATGATCGATTCCATAGACTTGAGTGAAACCTTTTGCTATTAATCTTGCTTTGCATTGATCTATACTTTCATTAGCTTTGAATTTTATGTTGAAGATCAATTTGCATATAATGGGTGTCACACCCCAGATGATCCCCTACCTTTATTTTAGGGTCAATTTGAGTGTAGAAATAGGATATTTCGATTGGACACGGTCAGACCGTTTCCTGTCTTTGCGGAGCGGCAGTGAAATTTCTAATCAAATCATCATAAATATTTCTCATACTACTTCTTAATTCATATCACAATTATTCTTGGCGTATCTTAACTTAATTCATATCACAATTCTTGGGCGTAAATCTTTAAGTTTGTAAATAATTACATTTCACCTATATAAGTAATGTCTCCAAATTTTAAAGCAAAATCACATTCTTGGGATGTGCGGGATAATTTATTTCGTGAGGTTTTAATTATCTCAAGATAAGTAATTACTTTTCTATTCTGCATTAAAACCAAGCCTTTTAAAGATGCATCACTAAATATTTGGAATCCCTCATCCCCGATGGAATAAAAAAGCGGGCGGTGGTCAAATCTTTTCAATTCTTGAAAACTCTGCGCTTCAGTTGTCCATTAATTTGACATCCTTTCTTAATAAATTAGATAGGCGTTGCATATGAAAATCTATCGACAAACTTCCGTACCTGCTAAGCAAAAACTGCGAACTTCGTAACATTCTGCGGACCAATTTAAAATTCTTTTACTTTTTTGAGGATCAAAACTCGCCATTGATAATGTGACGCAAATGCTGACGCATCAAAATTCACATTTTGAAAATTTGGCATATAATTAATTTTTAAACATTCAAACAATCCTCGATGATTTGTATGTTCTTGTCTTTAGAATAAATCAATATCATCAATAAAGATGATATGGCCCCGCAAAAACACGATTCATTAAGTATAAAGGCTGCAGGGCATTAGTTAAACCAAATGACATAACAATTCAATGGCCATACGGTTTCAAAAATTTTAAAAATATCGATCTTTAACTTAACCGATGATATCCAGATCTCATCATTCAAAAATCTGATGCTCTCTAACTCAAATAAATCATCAATCCTCTAGTGGATACTTGTGATTTATCCTTTATTTAACTCAATCAACCGCGTAGACCATCCTTTTCTTAACAAAATATCTTGGTCTCCTGAGTTCTTTGTGAATAAATTCCTCATCAATTTGCTTCAATTCTGATTCTTTGGAGCCATCCGTAGAGATTTATGTATGAAGTTGTCTTGGGTTGTACATTAATCCCAAACTCCACTTCTGTAGTGGCTAATTCCTCCAAACACATCGAAATTCCAAAAGGAATGTTTTTTCAAACTTCCTTATTCAACACATCTAATTTTCGAAATATAATTTCACCGCTTCTTACATATTTACTCAATTTATTTTATCAAATTATTCTTCTCCGAAAAATAAGATTTTTCACCGGGCATGCAAAATTTCACTCTTCCGATTCAATTGTTGCAAAATATTTGATCAACCAATCCATACCAGTATAACGCCAAAATGTCGATTGGTAAGATAATTAGTTAATAGGAAATTGTTTATCTTGAATGTTAATGTCAACAACACATTTCTATTTATTATTCAAACTATCACCGAAGGCATTCTGGCATTGTCTGGGTGAAATAAATAGTATCAGTGATAAAGCGGTGGAAAAGGAATCGAAATGAGCGAATCAAGCACCGAATCAACACCCAAATGATCAGAAATTTTAAGCATACCCACTTTGATTCCTTCGCTTCGCGATGATAAACTCGCTTTACTTGGAGGTTGGTTTTTTTATTTCAAGTTTCTTTTCTTGAATTGAAGGTTTTCCCAAAATTGTGTTACCCGCGGCTTCACCTCCACGATAATTGAATGATTTTATATCCTTTCCAAGTCGGTTGCGATGTCCAACCACACCGTAATATTTCATCAGACATTGACCAAATGTAAACTTTTATCACAAATGGGTTTCCTGAATTTGTTTTCGTAAATCACTTAAATTTCTTCTTAAATCTCTTTCAAAGCTTTCGTTTTCAGCTAAATCTCTTTATTCTTGGAAAAATTCAACTCATTTTCAATTATCCATTTTCAACTAACATTGAGCTGGATATCAAATGGTCTTATCTGCAAATTGATCGCCATGATCATATGACATTTCTTTCATTTCTTGATATAATGTAGCATATCTAGAAAGAGTGAACTCGCTTCATATCATTATAGTTTTGAGCGCTTGAAAAATTTGTCTTGTAAAAGCAGTCGGGCGATGGAGGAATAAACCAATCTTTGAATACTTTGACAAACTCATCCCATTTGATCGAGTAATAGGTATCAAATCTTTCCTGTTGAGCCACCACCTTTTAGCTCTTCTAAAGTAGCGTCTTCTTTCTTTTGTGCAAATCATCCCATCCAAAATTTTTCCAATTTTAAGCACCGTCTTCCGCATAGATCACGCTCCGAATCTTTGGTTGTTTGAAAGTTTGAAATATCCTCAAATGTTGATCCACACTCTGATCTGCCACTTGGTGCAGATTTTTCTATGATCTTAACAATCAACAGAAATCTTACCTCGCATTCATCGATCTACCTTCTGCTTGCTCAGGTTGTATTTCACTCTGTTAGAATTATCTCCAACATATAGTTCGAGTGCATGCGGTTCGAGTGCAGTAGTCTGGAGGGCCCATCTAATATTTCATTTCTTCAAATTAATCATTATAAAATTATTTATTTGATACATATTTATTAAATATCATACATGTATGAAATTAAGTACATATGGATTCCTAACCCAAAATTAATCGTCACTATAAACGTATTGATCAATTCAACACTTATCCCTAAATCCAAATCATGCTTATTACTTACTCAATCGCGTTTGCTCAACCTTATTCATTTTATCACAGCATGACTACCTTTATTTTGGTGTCAAGTGTAACGAATATGATGATTTCGATTGACAGATTATTGAACCGCGTTAACCGCTCTTCTTAACGGCGATTGAAATTTCGTCTAATCAAATCATCACAAATATTTGATTCATATACTACTTAACTTAATTTATATCACAATTACGCGTATACTACTTAACTTAATTCATATCACAATTCAGCGTAAATTTTTAAGTTTGTAAATCTGAGCGATTAAAGACATCGATATTAAAATTTTGTACGTCATTTAAGCTTCCCAAAACTAGACACCCCATCATTAACAGACTACTTCTCGTCTTTTCCGAAATTATCAACCATCATAAGAAAGTTTTGCAAGAATCTTTAAAGTAACGATCTGAGCGGTAGAAGATGCGTGTATGCATTAAAAATTTCGTAAACTCGCGCGATGAATGATGTAACGACAATATCTTTGTATGTCGAATGATATAATAACAATATCGTAGATTCATCGTGTCGATGTCGAGGCGGTAATTTTCATTAAAATCGCTTTTATATCATCATTTTAGAAATATCGTTTAAACCGAATTTAAATTAGAATTATGCCAGCCTTAATGCAGGCGTGATGTGATGTACGACATTTCCTGAATACACAACCTTACTTCCGATCCACATCAAATTCGATGCTATCAATTTGTCACTCTCCAAAGAACTTCTCAAATTCAAGCCAAATATTATTTACCTGCTTACACATTAACATAACGATATTAATTTTCATCATCCCTTTCTTTTATATAAATTTGGTAATTAACTATCTTGATTCCATTCTACCATTTGAATTAGACCTATGATCAATGCTTTGAATAATGAATTGGACCTTTGACGTGATATTCATATAGTTTAAGGATAAAATAATAAGTTAATTTAAAATCTAAATTTCCTGTTTTGAGTTCTATAGCTAATGAACTGGAAAGTTTATATAATCGGTTAATATTATCAAATAAATTTTATATATAATAGATATGTATATAAAAATATAAACAAATTTGTATTCCTTTCCTATCTGATTTTAATTCACATTAATCTAAATGAAGCTTAATTGATTTATCCATATAAAAGTATCTGTTACATACCTTAAGTCAAAATTCTCCATCTAACCAAAATACAAAACCCACTATCACTGCGGTGAAGGCTTGGCTGCTCGATCCCAAGCTTCACTAAACCTCACCACCAAGCGGTGAAGGCTTGGTCGATCCTAAGCTTCACGTAACCTCGCCTCCCGAATGTCCCACGTATGAGAATTTGGGAAGACAAGGAAGCGGGGGAGAAGTGAGGGAGAAAGCTTGCAATATATATAGTCTAAATTACTTATTACTCAAGTAATTAATATTCAATCTCGAAATTAATATGTCACTAGATCACGCGTAATAGCAATGTGGATTTGCTTCTACAGAATATCTTCTGATAATATCGTCTTCTGATTTCGGGATTAATTAGAGATTTTTTTTTGAAATTTTGGATATTACAATTTCTCCTCTTAAAAAAAATTTCGTCTCGAAATTTCTTCAATCATTCAAACAGAAGGAAACTTCTCCTCTCTTGACCTCTTAAGTAGCTTCATTTGCGTCTTCCATTTAATTTTAACATAATTTGTACATTTGTGTCTCTTCACATCAAATTCCAAAATCTTTTTACTCCGTCGTAAGTCAAATGGTTGTATTTCAAACTTTGTATATGGAATCTTCTCTACATCGTGATCTATTTTCTCAACATTGAAATGTGAAAGGCGTTGTGAATATCTGATTGATGGGTAAGGCAAGTCTGTAGTATATTGATCCTTTCGATGATTTCAAAAGGTCATGTACTGGGGTGTTTACCTCCGTGACCAAATCGCTAATTCCTTTCATAGTTTGACTTTCAAGAATACAAATTCTCTTGAAATTCTACAAGCTTTTAAGTCGTATCCTGGCGATCGAAACTTTATCTATCTCGATTAATCGATTTTCTGTAGCTTGATCAACCAACTCTCTTATCTCTCACCCATTCCATGGAGTTCTACACTTTCGACCAATCTGATGCTTCATACTGATCGAATCTTAGATTGGTATTTATTATTAAAACTCGATCATATATGATCTTCCCAACCTTCAAAATCTAAAATACATAGTCTCAACAAATCTTGGGACTTGAATTGTTTTTTTTGTCCATCGGTCGAGGATGAAAAGCGTACTTAAATGTAGCGTATGCCTCTCAATTCCATAATCAAAATCTAATCTCATCTATCGAGATCACTTTGTGATCACTGATTTCTTTAACATATAATCTGACAATTTATCAATTGATCATTATTTCATGGGTAATAAATGGTACTTGATCCCATCCATAACGAATCTTATCGCGACCTTCTAGATCTAGAAATCCCATAACAAAATCCATTCTGATTTCTTCCCACTTCCACTCCGGTGTAATGACCGTATCAATTCACCGGTCTTTGATGCCTTTAACAATCAAGCGACATTTAGAGACATATTCGGTATGTCTTTTTCATACCACCAAAATGTTGCTTTTAAATCTTTATACATTTTTGAACTACGGATGAATAGTATATCCCGATGAGCCTGTAAAATTTCTTGTCTCATTCATATCGCATCTAATTGTGAATTCTTAGAATAACTCTGCATCTACAAGAAAATTCTACATTACTCGGATTTGTTGATGAATTTCGATATCCACGATCAGGTTTAAATGCGCTTTGATCCTATCAAATAAAGTTGATTATATCAATTGAGATAATTGCGATCATCAATCTTCTTAAGGCCTAATTCTCCGATCAATTTCGACTTTTGAGTAATAATCCAATGGCATTTCGAGTTGCGGCTTAATGCATCGTACCTTAAACTTTCTGACAATCTTGAATATTTAAATCATAATCTTTAATAAACTCAAGCCATCTTCTTTGTCTCATTAATATGTCACCTAGATCACCGCATGCGAGCAAAGTGGATTTCGTGCTACTGATAACATCGTGTAATATTGTGCTACAGTAATATCGTGCTACAGTACTCGGGATTAATTAGATTTTTTTTTTTTTGAAATTTTGGATATTACAATGGGTTTCTTCTAGGAGGATTTTGAAGGTTACATGTACCATTTTTTCCAAGGGCTTAGTTTTCTTCATAAGCTATGTATTTTTATTTAGGTGCTTTTAAGCAATCTTGAATATTATTTAAAATTTTATGATTTAAAATTATAATATAGGTATAGAACTTTAGAGAGTTTATTATTAGAGATATAGTGCTGATTAGGTGATTGGAGCTTTCCTTGGTAGCAGTAATAGGCATTTTAAGATCATCATCATAATGGTATTACCTTGTCTTTGTGAATCAATGCTAGGATTTGGGTCATTGGTTTTGGTTCAGAAAAAAATATTTTGTTTAATCTTGTTAGTTGAATTTTCTTGTCCTCAAGAATATACAATTCTTTTTTACATTGTCGATTGTATGTGGCCTTCAAAAGGTTGAGATTAAGATTATTGTGACTTAAGAATGTTTAGATGAAGTGTAGGTTGAGATGCCAATAAATCAGTAGTAATATCATCACAAAACTCATATTCTTAGAGAAAGTTGATGGTCTTCTTTTTAAATTTTAGTGTTGAGGAGGAATAATTAAATTTTTGAAGAAGGTTAGTTTAGGTATCCATGGTGGAGTAATATTTTTAGTACTTGGTGAATAACATTTTTATTCTTGTTGGTAAGAAGAGCAGTTAATGATGATGCATTTTATGGTTTTTTGGTCTAGTTTATTTTTTTTTAATGAGGATGATTATGCATGAAGGAAAAGTGGCTAAACTTTATGACAAGATTGGTGGATATAAGCCATTTGTTAGATATGCATGGGTGAAGTTATAACAAGGAGTTTTTAATTTTAGAATTCTTAATGATGGCATATGATTAATGTGATATGTAGCAATGGGGATAGACTCCCTTTAATAATATTTTTGAATACTAATATTAATTATAATTAATTGTGCAATATCTCTATGACATCTAATATAATACAATGGAGAAAAATGATTCATGTAGCATACCCCACGTAATGGGATAAAGACTTATTGTTGTTGTATTAGTCATGAGGACTTAAATATGAGTTTGGAATTGGTTTTTTTATGGTGTAAAATTGTTGAAAGATGGAATTTGTTTTAAACTTATCTTTTATTAGAAAGAGACGTGGCTATAGCTGGGCCATCAATAAAAGACAATTAACTACCCGTGATATTGTTTACTCAAGATGGGTCCTAAATTTTGGTTTCATTAGAGGGAGATGCATATTGAGCATTTATTTCTTACCTTTTGGATTCCCTTCATAATTTAGGAGGTAGAAATTATCAGTCTTTTAACTTATCAATTGACCTTCTCAAGTTTCTAATCTAGAATTCATGGTAAGCAGGAAGAAAATATTTTAAGTTCATTTCTTGAGTAATTTTAAATTATATGAAAGCTTAGGAACCAGGAAATTGGTTAAGAACCAGAGCTAGAGACATTAATAGTCCCAATGCTAGTAATTTAAGATGTTGATCCATTAACAATTACAAATGTATAATCATTTAAACATATTTGTATTATTTAAAATATGGAGGCATTTCCTATTAGATGATTACAGGCTTCAGATTTCACAATCTAAGATTGTAGATTTTCATTTTGGGCATTATAAACATTCAAGTCCATACCTTTTTAAACAATTGCATGGATGATATTATCGAGTGTAGAAGATTTTTTTTATTTTATTGTTAGTGTTATGAGTTCTTGATTCATGGTAGGAAGGTGATGACAGAGGAATATCTTTTCTCCAAGGTTATTTTGTGTTTAACCTTCATCATGGTTTTAAAAAAAGTTGAAGGACTAGGAAGACTTAGAATTTTTAGCGGATTTGGAAGATAGAGAATAGAGAATGATGAATCTGGCTTTAATACAATGGTGAAAAATATAAGGGAAGAATACTGCATATTTTTATATTAACAAACAGTGAAAATGATACACAATTTATTGACTAAGTTGAGTCTATAATAAAAAAGGCTATGAAAATAAAATCAGGCCATAAGCAGCCCAATAAAGGGGGAAAATTATGAATGAAATTCTACAATAAATATAACAATTATAATTTCATTCCTTATAAGCTAGAGGACAACCTCTTTCAGAGCAATGGCTGGTGGCTTTGCATGGATGAAGTGGCTGGAAGGAAGCAGGTGGTGGTGGAGCTATGGCCTTGAATAGACTGCAGAGGTGTAGCTGGCAAGGGCCAGGTGGTGAAGCAGTTGGTTGGCTTGCAGGAAGCTGCTGGTGTGTAATCAAGCACCTTTTACAAGCTCCATGAGCTCATAGACTTCTAATTTGGGTTTTGATGATAACAAACATATATGTGAAATTGTTAATATTTTATTTTGAGATTTTCAATAAAACTGCAAGACTCAACAAGACTAGATATATATGAGAAACTCAAGTATTATTTCTGATAGGTTTGGTTAGAATTAAAGACTTGCTTTGTATATCTTACAATAAAGTTGACAAATGGCTCACCTTAAATCAAATTAATCATTTATCATTATTCATAATCACATTAATCCTAAATTTTTTTAATAATATATGAATTATCATTTTACTAAATCACATGCATATTACTTGATTTATAATTATTTTAGTTGCAAAATTAACAAATTTTTTTTTTTTGCGTTGAAACTAAACTTTGTAAGATCATAATTTTAATTATTTTATTTTGTGCTTAAATTTATTTAATTTTTTTATAATTTTATTAATTTTGTTTTATCTTGAATTTCTAGTATTTTAAAATTTCTAATTTAATTAGATTAATGAAAATTCATTTTGTTAAATGTCATTTAAATTAAATATAAATTCATGGCTGTATAGTTTTATTTGAAATGTTATTTTATTTCATTTTATATGAGATTTCTTTTGCATTTGATCACACATTTATAATTTATTTATTTATATGTATATGCATTAATCCATACTTTCCAAATACAACTCAACCCCCTGACCCTTCATGCTTAGCCGAAAACTTTAAATTTTATTCCAATTTTATTTATAAATTTTTTTCTAAATCTCTCCTAATAAAATTCAAACCCTTTCTGTAATTATTTTTGGCTGTTTAAATTGATTCTTGCATTATTTCTTTCCATAATTGCATAATTCTTTTGGTCAACCACTATTAATTATAAATCAAATAATTTTATACCTTCCAAATACCTCTCCTTGGCTATGGACTTCATTAGGGAATACTTAAAAATAATTTTATAGAATCAAAATCCTATTTTTGGGTTGCCATAATTTCAATCCAACCCCAAAAATCGAGTTTTCTCTCTTTTGCAAAAAAAATTAAGTTTTGAGATTTTGATTTGTGATTTTATGCTAGATTCTTCTTTGGTGCTTCAAGATCTTTTACAAGGAGAGTTATGCAAGCATTTGAGAATGTTTTTTCTAAGGTTCTTTTTAAATTAGTTTAGATTTTTAAAGCTTTGAGTAAGATCTTCATTCTTTTAATTTTTCTCTTTGATATTTCATTACAAATGTTTGAATCATCTTTTTGATTTTGTTGATATAATCAACTTGTATTTTAATTTTTTTTTGATATTATTAAGAGGCTATGGCGAAATGATATTTAAGTAAACTAAGAGTTTTTGTGATGAAAGAAAAATTTCAGCAAAGTAAAAATATTTTCAGCAACAATAAACTTTTGTTCCACTCAAAATGCAAATACAAAGAGGTTTTAATGATAATTGACTTTTCAAATAAACCTTAGGTTAAATAATTTTGAGTATACAAGTGATTTTTTTAGGAAAATAAAAATTTCAGCAATATAGAATATTTTCCAACAAGATGTCTCAAAAGTTTTCTCAAAAATATAATTTTCTCTAGACTCAAATGATTCAAATGAAACCATAATGAAAAATCAAGGTAAATCAAGAGAGCTTTCTCAAAGAATATTATTGTGTGAGTGGTGAAAATTAATCTAAACACAATAATAAAAGATATAAAGAAAAATTTAACAATTCTTGCTTTAGATTACAAAATAATATTCTTTGAAATGAAATTTCAAATTTAAAACTAATTAAAACGATGATTCAAACATTTGTAATGTAATATCAAAGAGAGAAATTAAAAGAATGAAGATCACACTTAAGGCTTTAGAAATCTAAACCAATTTGAAAAGAATCTTGGAATGAACCTTCTCAAATGCTTGCATAACTCTTCTTGCAAAATATCTTGATGCACCAAAGAAGAATCTAGCATAAAATCATAAACCAAAATCTCAAAACATAAAATTTTTTGCAAGAGAGAGAAAACTCGAATTTTGTGGTTGAATTGAAGTTCTGACTGCTCATTATTTTTAATATTCCCTAATAAAGTCCACGACCAAGGAGAGTTATTTGGACGGTTTTCAACATTAATTTATTTGATTTATTAATTAAAGGTGGTTGGCCCCAAGAATTATGCAATTATGAAAAGATATAATGCAAGAATCAATTTAAACAGCCAAGCAAAATTATGAAATAGATTTGAATTTAATTAGGAGAGATTTAGGAGGAAATTTTATAAATAAAATTTGGAATAAATATTAAAAATTTCGGCTATGCATGAAGGGTCAAAGTGTTGAGTTATATTTGGAAAGTATAAATTAATGTATATGCATATAAATAAATAAATTATAAATGCATGATTAATGCAAATGAAATCTCATATAAAATGAAATAAAATAAGATTTTGTGGGCTCCAAAAATTCGCATCCGACCTCTCGATGAAGAGAGTTTGGATTAATGTCAGACAAATTTTCAAAAGGCAGATAAAATAGTAGATAAGACACTACTGGAGATTTTTCTCTCATTTTGTGAGGATTTTAGATCTGGTTCCAGGTTTTCTATAGGTGCAAGCACCTATAGTTAATTACCTCTCCAAATATTGAGAGAGAATGTTCGACTAAGGCTAATCATAGATCGCTAATTGTTTAATATATAATAACAATGAGTGGAGTTTTTAATTTATATTTATGAAATTTCCCATCTTTAAACTTAAAATGGATGGTTGGGGGAATGATAGCGTGCTCGATCATGATCCCATGGTTACGTCATCCCGAGTTGTCATGGTTTCCAGTCTACTTAGTTAGAGTAGGTAGTCGATCCAACCTAACTGAAGGATCCTTGTCAGCAGTCATGAGTTACGTCGTCCAATGAGACGTTGTAGACCTAGGGTGGTGTTTGTTTATGGAGATAATTTTAAGTCCACCTTAACTGACAGAGAGCTTTTTACCATATCAAGTACAGTCTATGATTCACATCTCAAAAAGTAGAGTCATTGGGGGACATACGAGCTATAGTCGTGATCGTAATATAATAGGTCATTGAGGGGCCAAACTATCCAATCAGGGACTGGTATTAGCATTATATGTAGAGTCTACCCAAATCATGAGCAGGAGACGTGGGTTATATGTAGCGTGAGATTGTTTGAGTATGGTATAAATCTGATTGACTTGACATTGACTTCTTTGTGAGTTAATTTTTTTTTTAATTTGCCACCTACGATAAACAATTATGGATAGGTGGATAGATTAGATTTTAGCTTTAAATTTTAGATGTTGAATACCATTTGAATGTTTTGAACTTTAGTAATTTATTAGAATTTGTTCTTTAGAATGATATTTGACTTATGTTAATTTGATTTGAAATTTTAAATACACTTTGATAATA
This sequence comes from Cymbidium sinense, assembly GCA_021442155.1. NCBI lineage: Eukaryota > Viridiplantae > Streptophyta > Magnoliopsida > Asparagales > Orchidaceae > Cymbidium > Cymbidium sinense. The sequence goes on along the minus strand of CM038221.1, from coordinate 167,877,266 downwards.
ATGTCTCATATGGTTGAAATTGCCATTCAATATAACCATCATCGGGGTAGAAACTTTATCAACTCTGCTTCTTTTATAGCAAAGGATTGAGTCTATAGACATAAAATTATGTTTTCAACCTGGTTTGAAAGTTAACTCTTGAAACTAAAGCTCATTCATTTATATTATTGATGGTCGTATGCAAATGTAGATATCAAATTTTCAATATTTAATTTACGATCAGTTTTGTCAACTCCTATTCCCATTAGAAGGAGGATCATATTGATTGATTGAGACTTACAATATTGCCTTGTATGCAAAGCGAACCATTTGATAACATACATGTGCTTCAATTTTAAAATTTAAATTCTTGGTGGAGCATATATTTTCAAGATAATTGATAGACTAAGTCAATTGTACACTTTTCAAAGTTAGAATTGTCTAAATCAATTATCAACTTTAGCCCGCGCAACATCTTCAGACATTAAGTTGAGAGTTTAGCACGTGTCGAGGCACATGTGGGTTTTTAGCACAATTTTACACTATTAATCTTATATGATTTTGAGGGGCTTGCACACTTTTCTAGGCATTTGAAATTAGGCTTTGAGGAACTCTTTGTAAGTATGTAGAGTCACAATGAAATATGAGACTCACACCAATCAAATATTTGTGCGGATAGGCCTTCGATATGAGAGGGATTAAGAAATCTTTTGTAATACGAACAGAGCTCATTCAAGTTGTTCTTTGCCTCTATGAATCATCACTTAATATGCTTTCTATTGTCATGAATCATCATTGAGTGTGCTTGCTTAACTAGATTCATTCTTGTTTTCATTAATGGATTTTCATATTCATGCCATGTCTCATATAAAAGCTTCTTGACCCCCTTTTTTTTTAAAACTCATTTGAAGTGAATCATAGTATGGTCTAATGTATATCCATGAATATTGCTTACACTTAATCATGAATTATTGGGTTCAAGTGCTAAGTCCTACTTGATCGAACACTATCTTTGCTAGGTTTAATTTCAATTGGTTCAACATAAGATATGATGATCAAAATTTCATTGAGAGACTACAATCACATTCATCCACAAGTAATCAAATCCCTTTGTTGTGCAATCATGTGTTCATCCTTGGTTTCATTATAGGAGTTTATATTTTATATTTAGCCCAATCATTAGTTCAATTGTCCATTTAAATTATAAATATCCTTTTTTGTCTATCTCATTTGTATTTGTTATCAATCCATATTTTGATGAAATTTCGATCGTCTCCTAACGTCATCTCCATTAGAGGGCTACATCGGGAGTGCCAAGGCCTTCCCACTACGCTTATGGAAAGCGTGCATGGTAAATGTCTTGCGACATCACAGCCGAAGAAGTGCTTATACTTACCACGCTTATGAGAAGTGTGCATAGGTCTACAACATTTGTATGAAAAACATTCTAATTTCCTCTCCGCGTTGAAGCAACACGAACTTATTATCTAATAGCTATTTGCAATTGTAACGAAATAACAAACACATGTGTGTAATGTTTTATACATTGCATATTTGAATACACAGTTATTTTAATTTAAAATTCGACAGCCTTTGGCATCATCCCTGCATAGGTGGCTGTATCGGGAGTGTTAAAACCTTTCCACTACCCTTATGGGAAGTGTGCATGTTAGTTGTCTTTCGACACTGCGGTTAAAAGAAGTCTGTACCTACCATGCTTATTGGAAGCACGCGTAGGTCTTTAATACCTGTATACAAAGCATCCTATAACTTTCCTCGCCGTGTTGAAGCAACACGAATGAGTACTTAGGTTTATCAACGAGTATATGAATTTAATAAATCATGCTTGCAAGCACACATTAATTTAAAGTAAAATCCGGTAGCCTACCAATGTCATCTCCATATAGGGGCCTGCATCTGGAGTGCCAAGGCTTTCCCATCACGCTTATGAGAAGCATGCATGATTGGTGTCTTTCGACACCGCGGTCGAAAAGAGGCTGTACCTACCATGCTTATGGGAAGCGCACATAGGCCTTCGATATGTGCATGAAAGGCATCCTAATTTTCTCGCTGTGTTGAAGCAACACGAACGAGTATGAAATATCAGATAGCTATTTACAATCATATTGAAGCAATGAAAACATGAATTTAATCATTTAAGCTTGCAAATACATAATTGCTTAAAGTAAAATTAAGCATCCTCTGGGTCTTATCTCCACTTATGAGGATGCATCGGGAGTGTTGGGGCCTTCCCACCACACTCATGAGAAGTGTGTATGGTAGGTGTCTTGCGACATCGCGGTCAGGATGAGCTCGTAGCTATTGCACTTACGGGAAACGCTCATAGGCCTTTAACTCTTGGATAAGCAGAGCATCCGAATTTTCTCCCCGTGTTGAAGCAGCACGAACGAGTTGTTAAATCTAACAAGTTTTTCTGTCGTGTTCAAGTAATCACAAACAGGTACTTAAGATCTTTTGGTAATTTAAATATTTCTATGCATATATATAAATGAGAGAAAAACCAAAGACGCCATTCCATGCCCTTTTGCAAATTTCTAGAACTCTTACCCTTTTGTCAAGAAGTTTTTAATGAATATTTATACATGTTTTGAAGCCTCATTGATGTCATCAAAGGATTCCAAGAGTAAAGGGTTAATAGACTTTATGTTGATCAGAATCATAGTGACTTTCACATCATAGATCATTCTCTTTTGAGTTGGAACGTGGGCTCAAGATATTTTTTCAAATGTATACGAAGCTTATCTTAAAAAAATTGGTTATCATGGCAACAAGTTTCTCCTATTCCTATATCGAAACTATAGCATTCGAATGCGGCTGTATGATGGATATAGGAGATTTTTATGCATTGCTGCCCTATAACATTTAAAGCCTAAAGTAGAACAAAATGCAAGCAAGTAGACACAATATTAATCTTATTTTTACTTCACACAAAGAGTAGGAGCGAGATCTTTACGCAATCGTAGTAGAGAATCAAGCTTGCTGGCTGTGCGACCTAAGAAAGTAGAAAGAGGGAGAGGTTGAAGAATATTACAGAGAGATGTGGCTTTAAGTGGCGTGAGGGCCTACTGTTGACTTGTGATGAAGGAACCATGGGTGTGCTGGAGCAAACGTGAGAGCAAAACTGAGGCATGGGGATGAAGAGTTGCTGTGTTTCGGTGGCTTGCTCACATAAGGAGGGAGTTCGACTTCAGCTACTAGAAGGCGACGGGAAAATGGGAATCGGATTTTCGACATTGTATAGGACGGACAGCCTCAACATGGTTGTGAGATGGTTGGCAAGATGCTGGGATGTTGGGTATGGGGAGATCGGTGACAGAAGAAGGTTGGATGGGCCAGATAAAATGACGGGAGAGGGGAAGGAGACTCCGCTCGGCTGGCTTAGATTTTTGTTTGAGAGAAGAGAACGAGAGAGGGGGAGAGCAGTCGACCGACCTTTGATCGGGAGGGGAGAGCTTGGACGCTGAATCGATAGGGAGGGAGAGGGCTTGCAGTTCGGTCAAGAATAGGAACCAAATGAGCGCCGTTGAATGATGGCTTGGGGTTGTGTATGTTATGAGGTATTAGGGTTATGTATTAATGCATATTTATATAGGCCCCTTTTTGCGGATTTTAAGTGATCAAATTAATCTTAATTGAACTTTTCGTTCGTGACGACATCATCACATAAACAATATGAGTGTCTATTTGAGGTTATTTTGATGTTCTAGATGTAATGACACAGTCCGTTTCATGATCACAGGTCATTTTGTTCAATTCGACAATGAATTGAGTCACTTTCAACTCAAAATGAGCGTCTTCACTTCACCAAACTTGTCCAAGTGCGGACAATCTCATAGGTTTTGGCGTTGCCAACGGCGTGATCAATGAAGGTCGTTTAGGAATCGTTGTATTCTCTCGACTCTGATATGCGCGTAGATGCGTCGATAGCTTTCCTTCTTGATCGGTCAACCATCGGATTGTGCATGATGTATATTTCAATCAATTTAGACATTTTGAACTCATTCGTGAAGTACGTTCATCGATAGGAGGTCATTTCAACCAGTTTCGATGACGATCGAGGTAGCTTCAATTTGCGTGATATCACGTTCGTAAGCCGTCAAATTCTCCACACTTGCTCGATTCGACTTTTGGAAGATGTATGGAGATCAATAGATTTCAAATAAAATTATGCAGCCATGAATTTATATTTAATTTAAATGGCATTTAGCTAGATGAATTTTCATTAATCTAATTAAATAAGAAAATTACAAATAATAGGAATTCAAGACAAAATAAATTTAATAAAATTATTAAAAAATAAAATAATTAAACACAAAATAAAAAAAATTAAAATTATGATTTTTCAAAGTTTATTTTCAACACAACAAAATTTGAATGTTAATTTTACAACTAATATAAATCAAGTAATGTGCATATGATTTAGTAAAATGATAATTCACATAGTATTAAAAAGAACTATGATTAATTTGATTATGAAATGATGACAAATGATCATTTTGATTTAAGATGAGCCATTTGTCGATTTTATTGCATGATATACAAAAGCAAGACTCTAATCCTCGCCAAATCTATCAGAAATAGCACTTGAGTTTCTCTTATATATCAAGTCTTGTAATTTTTCTGAAAATTTTAAAATAAATATTAGTAATTTCACACATATATTTGTTATCATCGAAATTCAAATTAGGAGTCTATAGACTTATTGAGCTAACAATCTCCCCTTTTTTGATGATGACAAATTTATGTTGACAATGTGTGTTAAATCAAATTCATCAAAATGATTTATATGCTCTTCTTAAATGTATGCATGTAAAAGAAGTGAGAAACCAACATACTTCTTCCCCTTTTGACAACATAAAAAAGCTAAAAATAATGATGTATAAAATAATTTAAACATTTGAGTTTAGCATATCAAATATGCGTCTGAAAGTGCAAAAATATTCTTTTGTAAAAGTTTTGTAAAAATGTCAGCAATTTATAAGTCAGTGTTAATGAACTAAATATTAACATCATTTTTAATAACATGATCTCTAATAAGATGGTGTTTAATTTTTATATGCTTGATGAGTTAAATAGCCTAAATACGTTTAGGTTGAAGCTGTAAACACTGCATGTTATATGATGAATATGATTTATTTGAGACCAATTTTAAATAAGACCACTTATGAAATATTTTTTTTTGGAAAGAAGTCAACGATTAATCATTTTCTTGTTTTTGGATGCAAATGTTTTATCTTGAATAATGAAAAAAAAAATCTTTGGGTAAGTTTGATTGCAAGTCTGATGATGATATCTTCTTAGAATATTCTATTTTTTGAAGATCTTATAGTCTTTAATAAAAAAAACTGATTGTAGAAGAATTAGTTCATGTTATTTTTGATGAAAACTTAATTGTTCTCGTTAGAAATGAAGTGATTGATGAAGAAATAGATGAATTTGAGAGAATGAATTTAGAAGATAAAGTGGATGATTTATTATCTAAAGAATGAGAATATAATAAAAATCATCCGAAAGAATTGATTATAGGAGATTCCTCCAAAGGTGTTATGACTAGAAGACAAAATAGTGAGGTTGTGAATCATGCTGCATTCTTATCTGAGATTGATCCCAAAAATATAGAAAAAGTATTAAAAGATAATTTTTGGATTATTGCTATGGAAGAAGAGTTAAATCAATTTATAAGAAATGATGTTTGAAAAATTATTCCCAAGACCCCAAGATCAAAATGTTATCAAACTAGGTGGGTTTTTAGGAATAAGTTAGATGACTCAGTTTGTATTATTAGAAATAAGACTAGGTTAGTTGCACAAGGGTACTCACAAATTGAAGATATAGATTTTGAACAATCCTTTGCACCAACCACATAAAAAATCTTATGCTTGCATTCTCTCTTTTCTTCTATACATTTTTTTTTTGGGTGCATTACACTTTTGTTTATTTATCACTATTTTAAATTAAATTTAAAGTTTTAAATTTATAAATATTTTTTAAGCACCCAATTCCCCCCCTCCTCTTTGGTGTCATAGTCACTCTCACCTTTAGGAGATAGCAGGATGACATACGTTGGCTTGAAGGGAGGTAAAGTGAGTTGACTTGTTGGCGGCTAATTAGATTGTATGAGCAGAAATTTGAGGAGGATTAACTAGAGGCTGTATTTGATGAGGAATTGATTTTAGAGTTTCCACAAATAGGCCATTTACACTTTAAAAGAGGTGCTATAACTATTATGTTTAATTTGCATGCATAAGTTGCATGTTCAAGGGCATTTATCATTTCAATTTGTATAAAAATAATTATCTTAGTCGTTTGACCATAATGATTAACACTACCATTGCTGGTCCCAAGTCTGGATGCAAAAAGTGGAGGGTTGCGTTAGGTAGTAAAAGTAAATTTGTCGAAATAATCATGACATGAATCCTTTAAATCATTGTGTTAATCTTAGGGCATCCGAAGCGGCAGTTGTATGGCTTGAATATAGTGAAAAATATCTAGAGCATCGTCGGTGGGTCTGTTAAATAAGAGGTTCCCCATTATGGATGGATGCGAAGAAGTTAGTCCATGAAATTAGAATTAGGTTAGGATCTTGGAATATAGGTACTCGGCAGTAAATTAATGAAATTAATAGATATTATGGTTCATAGAAAGATAAATAGTTTATATGTTCAAAAAAACTAAATGGGTTGGTGAGAAGAGGAGATTGATGATAGTTTAGGTTTTAAACTTTGGTATTGAGGTAAAAGTCGAACTAGAAATGGTGTAGGTGTGATTATAGATAAAAATTTGAAGGATAATGTTATAAGTATTAATAGATGTGGAGATAGAATTATACTTTAAAGATTATTGTTGATCTTAAGATTATCAATTTTATAAGTCATGCTCCTCAAGTAGGTTTGGAGGTAAAAAAAATTTTTGGAATGAATTGAGGGATTAATATATCTTGAAGAAAAAGTATTTATTGGGGAGATTTAAATGGACATGTTGGTAGAGTGGTAGAAGATTTTAAAAGTATTCATGGTGGTTATGGATTTGGAGTGACTAATGAAGAATGTAGGGTATATTAGATTTTGAGCTTATGATTTTGTAGTTCTTATCTTTATTTAAGAAAAGAGATGAACATATTATTACTTATAAAAATGGATCTAGTAAAACACAGATTGATTATTTTCTGATAAGAAAAATAGATCGTTTAGATTGTAAATATTGTAAGGTTATTCCAAGTGAAATTTTAAGTACCCAACATCGAATATTAGTTTTAGATTTTAAGATGAAAGGTTGTAAGAGAAAAATAAACTAAATTATTATCCAGGATTAGATGGGGACACTTAAAGAAATAAAATATTTTTAAGAAAAGCTACAAAATTAGAATTTGGGATGTTCATAAGGAAAGTACGTTATGTGAGAAAAAATATCAAGTGAAATTATACAGTTGTTAAAGATGTCTTGGAGAATTAAAGGAAAACTTCTTTAATAAGAATAGTTGGTGGTGGAGTCGAGTGTGCAAAAAAAGATAAAATAAGAAGCGTTATTATAAAACTTGGTTTAGATGTAAAACTTCGGAGAATTGGGAAAGATATAAAGTGACGTAGAGATTAAGAAAATATATGATCTGAAACAATTTAAACTTTTAGTGATTTATCTGATAGATTAGATCTGAAGAAGGTGAAAGATGTAGGTATAAGTTAGTCAACCAAAGAGATAGGAGAAGTAAAGCATGGTTAGTGAGGGGTATTAAGGATGAAAATAATAAAGTGCTTTTCTTATAAAAGATATTGAAAATAGATGGATGAGGTATTTTGATAAACTTTTCAATGAAGGATACGAAGAATCGATTGATTTTAACTTAATACCCTAAAAATAGAAATTTTATTTTATCGTCATAATCATCGAAGTTAGTGAAGCTTTAAAGAAAATGATATGTGGAAAAGCAGTAGGGCCGGATAATATTCTAATAGAAGTGTGGAAATGTTTAGGAGATCAAGGAATTTCTTGGCTTACAAATCTTTTTAATGTTATTTTAAAGACTAAAAGATGCGATGAGTGGAGAAAGAGTTTGTTGGTTCTATATTTAAGAATAAAGGTGATGCACAAGAGTGTGCAAATTATAGAGGAATTAAGTTAATGTGCATACATTAAAATTATGGGAGATAGTAATGAGCATAGGTTACGATGTGATACTGAAGTTTTCTCACAATCGGTTTGGTTTCATGCCGGTAGATCTACTATGGATGCTATACATTTGTTAAGAGGTTTGATGGAGAAGCATAGAGAAAGTAAGAAGGATCTACATATGATATTTATTGATTTAGAGAAAGCTTATGATAAAGTCTCAAGAGATGTTCTTTGGAGAGTTCTAGAATAGAAAGAGTTAATATTGGTTATATTCAAGTCATTAAGGATATGTATACTAGACATTACTTGTGTCCAAACATAAGGAGGATTGACAAAATATTTTCCTATTTGGTTGGATTACATCAAGGATCAACATTAAGACATTATCTTTTTACTTTAGTTATGGATGTTCTTACGAGGCATTTACAAGAAGATGTACCTTGGTGTATGCTTTTTCTTGATGACATTCTTCTTGTTGATAAGACTAGAGGAGTCCAACAAAACTTGAATTATGGAGGTCAACTTTAGAGTCTAAAGGTTTTCGTTTAAGTAGATCTAAAAGCGAATATATGGAGTGTAATTTTAGTTGTAGAAGTTTTAGTGGTAGTGTTGTGACTTTTGGGTGATCAGTCATTAATAAGATATGATTTTACATACTAAATGAAGAGAAAAGTGTATCACGAAAGGCGAGATTAGAGCGAGAAATATATCAGATGGTTTGATGTATGATATCCCATAGGTTTATTTTGATGTTATTTGTAGAATTCTAATATCTTTTGCTTTGGTGGCGATTGGATATTTAGGATTGTTCAAAATGATGGTGAAATAGATGGAGATGTTATTAGTAGAATTCAAGTTGGATGGTTGAAGTGGAGGAATGCATCTATTATGTGATAGAAAAGTTCTTAAACTTAAGGAAAAAGTTGGAGTAGCTCCAGTGGATAAGATTAGGAGAGTCACCTTAGATGGTTTGGCCACATAAAGTGGCCGTCCGATGACGATTAGGAGAATAGATGCATTAGATTTGCCTTATGTTAAGAAAGGTAGAGGTAGACCTAAAAGACTTGGTTAAGATGTATAAAAAATGATCTTAGTATACTTGAATTAAATGAGAATTTGACACATAATAGGACACAATGGAGACGAAGGATTAAGGCTTGTTGTTGTTGTTGTTGTTGTTGTTTGACCATAATGATTAATAGAATCTTCTCAAAATTGTTCGGTGTGCTTGAGGCCTGAATGAGGGGATGTGGCTGTAAGTGAACAGCAGCTAACAGGCTTCGATAAAGATTAAATAAATAGTGAATCTTACTCTGTTTAATGTATATTTAAAACCTTCCAGTAACATCTCTTATCCTGGATCATCATTGGGTTATATGCTGACTTACACTATACTAGCTGTTGTCTGAAGGTTTCATTGCTTCCTCTCTAGTTGTTCAAAAATTTGCACAAATATGACATGAAGTTGACCCGGAATAATTTGTTTTTATTCTTACTTCGAAGTTACTTGGTTATCAAGCCATGCTTCTCATTTCCAATTTTTAGTTTACCTGGCAATTTGTAATGTTTTGGGCACTCAACATTTGTTGTTTGTCTAATTTATTCCATTTTAATATCGTAGTTTTAACTTGTTTTTCTATTGTTTCATTATATTCTGTTTATAACTATGAATATGATATAACAAGTTGAAACTGAAATATTAAATGTTTTAAATATTATTTTAAAACTAGTTATTAAACCATTGCTTCTTATTTTCAATCTTGTGCTCTCTAAAGGTCCACTTGTTCTTTACAAGAGGATGGTTGAAGATGGGAAGCTTCAGCATGACAGATTTCAAGAGAAGGCAGCTATGGAATTTGAAGATCTACTTCTCAGACTGGAACATTATGAAAAGGAGATGGAAGAGTATCATGTAAGTTTCTGGAGTAGCTATAATGGATTGTATATTCTTCAATGCTTACTAAATCGGGAGCTATATGTTTTCGCATTAAAATTTGTATTTGATGCAGAAAAAGCTTGCTGACTGGGAAAATTGTAGAGAGAATGAGAGGCGTAGGCTTATGCTAGAAGAAGCTGAAGTTAAACAAAAAGATGGTGTATGGACAAGATCAAATAACAGAGAAAGTGGGTTTTTGGAGAGGTGGATGCTAAGGTGGAGTATATTGAACTTCTTAGGATTGTTTTTCTGGTCTTTCTTTGATCATAAGCATGTTCAAAATCTTTACCATCTTGTTTTTTCATTGCACCTTTTCAAGTGAATATATGTTAGTTATAATCTGTTCTAATGTCTCTATTAGAATACTCATTTACGTGACAATGATTTCTGCCCTGTTTGAAACGTTGGGGTTATCCATCATTATTTGTAAAACCATCTATGTTACTTTATATGATAATCACATTATAATTTCTGAATTTTACTTCTAAAAATTAGAATATTTTACAAATATATAAATAACCACAGCATAAGGGGTTGCTGCCAAGCACGCATACATGCTTTTTTGTATCTTCTATTGCAAAAGACTACAGTACTTATTTTGAACATTAGATAGGCATCCTTTGCCTCGCTATCTACCTTATTGTTGGACTTCATTTAGGGTGGCTTTTTTTACTACTTTTTGGTAAGAAAATCAATCACTGAAAATAGTATTTTTTTAGATTGAAAAACCAATTTTTTTTCTTAGGATGTAAAGCTACTTTGAGAAAACGACATATAAACTGTGGTTGATAAAGCAACTTTCAAATCTTTTAATAGCTAAAGCTAAAAACCATAAGCCACCCCAAATTGAGCCTTAGTGTTAATGATTGTCCAATCCAAATGCATGTTTATGATTTTTGACAGGATTAATTATCATTTTTGTTAGTTTGTCATGAATCGATTTGGGAGCTCGGAGTGCTGAGGCGGGAATAGACAGACAAATAAATATTTAAAGCATTCTCACATCAAATATTTCAGATTGTTGTACACCATTAATATGTTTTTTATCTTGCATATATATATTTTTCTATATTAGTTACAATACCTAATTTCAGAAGTAAACATTCCACCATTAACGTACTACTATCTTCCATCTATTTAGCTTATTGAAAATTTGCTTGAAAAATGATTGTCAACTTAAAAGTAAGTTAAACAACTCAGTGGATAAATATATTTTGAAATTACAAAAAATTAAAAATTAAAAAATAATATTGCATATTAGTTTCTATCAATAAATTAATATCATCTATTTTCCATAAAACAATAAGAAAAAAAATGCATTTATAAAAAGACTAGAATCATGAACTTTTTTTTTTTTTTTTTCATATCTTAGCTTATCATACTTTATAATACACTCATCAAATATCATCTAAATGCATACTTGAAAGGCACACCATCACATAACTTTTTTTTCAAATTAATTCTAAATGATAAAGTGATATTTTTCAAACCTAACCCAAAAGGGCAGTATTTTTTTTTTTTTTTCATTTTGATACACAGGTACTTTGTGTTTTTAGCCAGTTCTATAAAGGAGTGAACTATATCTATCAACATCAACAAACAAACACTCTATAACATATTCATTTTCATATTTTTCATCATATGTTTAATAATATTTCTTGTTTATCATTTCGAAGATTATTTAGGATTCAATCATGGAGAGAATAGTATAATAATCATATCGACATAAGGATTTTATAAACTGAGAAAGGGAAAATCATATTAAACTTTCACAATAATATTTTGGTGTCATTTTGTTAATGTATATATATTGAAGCATAATAGTGTTTGCAATAATAAGCATTAATTTGAACATTCTTATATAAGAAAGCATAATAATTAATGCATTTTGATCTACAAGAATGAAAATAATTATTATAAAGTAGAAATTATAATTATTCACTTTTCTTTTGGGAAATTCACTTATTCCTTATTTCTCAAACTCCGTTTTCGTTAACTCGATAACTATTATCAACTTACACATATGTAAGATACTTATTTTGATTAATTTTAGAAAATATTCTAATTTATAGCTTGCATTATTATTATTCAATTATATGAATTTTACTTTATTTTATTCTGTTATTATTAGTTTTTATATTATTTTATAATTATCATTTAATTTTTCCAATTAATTCTTATTATTGTTATTGAAATTAGTAGAGGGTTGCGTTAAGCAGTCAACAACTAGCATAAAACTCATCGAAAAACTATGACATGAATCGTTTAATACATTGTTATTGAAATTAGTTTGAATCTCGAAATTATTTTTTGTTATTCTTAATTAAATTTAGGTTTAGTTTAACAATTTAATTTAATATAAATATGCATATTTAGTTATAATCAAATCATTCCCAATATAATATTTTAGCATTTGTTTAAATTTAAAATAATTTCTTCTTTTATTGTTATTTGTTTAATTTAAATTTAATTAGTTAATTATCATTCATTTTAACTTAACTAATTGAATAATAATTTTTATTTTCTTTTCCAACTCATAGCTCTGATGCCACTTTCTTGAAATATTGCATGTGCATTAAAAAAAAATAGAACAAAGAGTTATAATGGTCTTAAGATGTCCTGTATGAGCTAAATCTTCTTTGAGGATATGAAGAAAAGAGGACCTATGATCTCTATCTATATGAGCGTCACCCTCAAAACAAACAAAAGAAGAAGTGCTAATGTTATTATGATTTACATTTTTCACAAGAAGGTATGGTGTAAATCAATTTGGGCACAGAGGTGAGCAGCTCTATTACCCTCCCTATGCACAAAGTGAAAAAGCCCCTATTGGATTTGCTGCAAAAAACCAAGTTCTTTTCCGACTTGAGGTGAATTCTGCCATCTCTTTGTTTACGTATGTTCCTGGAGATGTTGGATGATGACAGCATTATTACCCTCAATAATGATGCCTCTGACTTCCATCATTGAAGATTCCAAACTCTTCTTGATAGCCAATACAACCTTCAACTCAATAGTATTGCTGTCCCACCGTTCAAATTTCTTGCTTGCAGCCAAAATAGGTTCCCTATATTCATCCTTGATCACTATACCTAGGCTTGCAAGATTGGAGGAGAGGAGAGCTCCATCAATGATCTTGATCCATCCTAGAGGGGGGAGACACCAGTGATAGGTTGAGTGCAGTTTAGGTGGCTGAGCGGTGTTCCATTGCTCATGATAGGGAAAAGTTTCATGTTGGTGAGGGCTTCAAGAACTGTGGTAGCCATGACTTCAGGTGTAGCAAAGGCCTGGCCTTGATTTTTTGCATTTTTGTTTTGTCAATTTTAGTAGACAACATAACATATGATTTTGTTATACTCTAAACAACCCCTTTCACAGGCTAGCTTGAGGTGTAATAAAGGAGGAAGACTCAATTACATACAGCTTCCACTAAATCATCCCGATGTATACCTATTCGAGACAGGTGGATGAAAAATTAAATCTCACAGATCATCACTAGCAAATTCTTATATTTTGAATTTCTTTAATAATCTTTTCTTATTTAAACAACATAACTCGGAAGCATGTAAAACCATCTTAAAAGAACATCTAAAAATACTTGCATAATTTTATGTACTTTAAAAAGTTTTTACAATCTTCCAAAATTATATACATCAAAAACTATACAAGTCAAAATGTCTATCTAGTTATTACATTCCTCATTATTCTTATGAAATTTAACATGTAATATTATAAACTTGCAATCTAGTGAGATAAGTAATGCTAAAGTAAAATTCAGTACACGATCAAAGAAACAATGTGAATCAAGACTTGCATGAATGTTAACAATAAGAAAAAACATGTTTTCATATGTGAATACTTAACAATAAAGTGCTGCAATGTAAATATGTAAACCATGATCAATAGTAATAGTATACATTTATGCAATTTATTTCACAAAGTTTTATTTTCAATCCTAAGTCATGTCATGTGTTAGAAATGTCATTTAGACTTGCATAGGCTTGATTCCTATCATATCCTGAGGGTCGTCACTTGGCTCGTCAATCAAAATTGTTGATAAGGCTGACTATCTCAACATTGCATACCAATAACCCTTCGAACAACAATTGATCCATTATAACAATCAAAAGTCAAGAATTCTAAGATTTTTTATCAAATGTTCATCTTGTCTGAATTTTTATGTGAATTTTTATCTACCTGCACAGGCCATTGTTTGCTTATAATAATTTTTATGATATTCTTTGCTTATCATTTATACATTTATCTCATTTGTACATTTGCATTCCTTTCACATTTATATACACTTGCACTAAATTAGCTATAATTATGCGTAAAAATATTACATGATAACAAGAAATTTGACTTAACTATAATCATTATAAATCAATGAATCATGATTAATAAAGCTCTGCAGGTAATCAATTATATTTGTTCATAATATAAAAGGATTTTGTAAATGCATTCATAAAACAAGTACGTACTTCTTTTTCGCTTCGCGCCTCAGCAATTGAAGTGACTCACATTGTCAGGTCACGAGCGATATGTAAATAGTGACAAACATCAATTCTATGGAGATTGTGAACCTTAATTTGGCAATTGCTTTTCTCACTTTGGTATTTGGGTCAATTTCATTATGTACTTGTTTCTTTGAGTAAACAACGTAAAATATAATTCTTCTTTAAACTAGTGGAATGTTTAATATAAACATAATTTTGCACACTGTAAACA